>JAJJMB010000948.1:3214388-3267602 GCA_023531105.1 Papaver atlanticum
GAACTTGTTTTGGTAGAACCGAGAAACCCATAATTGGTGATTTGATAAGATAATCAATCACATAGTTCATGGAATTCAGACGAACCAATTCTAAACTTGTTTGGAAGTGTGGCAAATCGTTTCCAAGATTATAAGTATGAAAAAGGACTTACAAAGTAAAAGATGTCGACATACTTTGAACATGTGCAATAACTAAAGGAGAATCCCAGGATCGAAATAAATTGAGAATCTTTTATTTAAGGTTTCTTAGTTTTTATATGCTATTTAATCTCCAGCAATTAAATGCATATCTTTAGAAAATAATAATTAGTAATGTGCATTTACTGATTATAGATTTTTCTATTGGGATTTCGGTCAATATTTGGACAGTGCGTTTCAAGGAATTATGAAAACCGATTTTGTGTTTATTGCATATCTTTGAGAATATTCGGTTTTGGAAATTCCTTGGTGTCCAAACTTCCTTGTCTATAAATATTGAAGTTTGCATTTCTAACGAACTAATCCTCAGAGCCAGCAAAACTACCTAGTTGTGTTGTTACTGGTGGAGCCGCCTATTCGGAGAGGAAAGTAACTTAATTAAGCGAAATCTCTTACGACCGCTCAGTTTAAAGACTTCTTTGGGATTGAGAAGCTCTATTAGTACCGTTGGTGGGAAACTAGATAATTGCGGTTTATTATTAGTTTTCGATTGATTTGATTAACTAACAGTTGTTGAACTTTGATTGCACCTAGTTTGTTTATGCTCGAGAATCTTCTCTTCTGATAAAAGATTCACTCAAACTAGATCGAAGTTTCGACGGGGATCTTTAGACTGTTTGTAGATCTAAAGACATCTTGTGATAATCCAACGTTAACAGACACCGTTCTATGTGTGATTGATCACAAGAGATTCAAGTTGATTGTGTGCAGGTGTTGATTGAAGATTAAAGAAGATTTGAAGACAATAAGACTTTTTGGGTTCATAATCTTTGGTGTGCACAATACTTGTTTCGGCTGGAAAGGGGTCCAACTATAATCAGTTTATCTTTGTGATAGATTGGATTGATTAGTTGAGTATATCGGCATCAATACAATTCTTTGTGATTCAAAGTATTGATTGCAAAATCTTGACAATTACTTTGGTAGTTGTTATTGGATAGATCTAAGAACCTGACAAAGGAGTTTATTGGTATAAACGGAAGATCCTTTTGTCGAACTCAAATCACGTTGTTTGAAAAGAGTTGTTACCGAACAAATTTGTTATTCCTTTACTGTTTGGAATACGAACCAAAGGAATTTTTCCAAGTGCGTGACTTATTAACAAGTTGGAGGCGCATGGATACTGAGGAAACTAGGTGAACTATAGGTTTAGTTGCTTAGTCTCAACTATACGAAGTTAGTTTGATTTTGTATATCGGCTTAGTTCTGAGAGTATTCAATTCTGGACTAGGTCCCGGGGTTTTTCTGCATTTGCGGTTTCCTCGTTAACAAAATCTTGCTGTGTCATTTACTTTTATTTTCCGCAGTTATAATTGTTGTTATTATAATTTAAAGTAAATTACACAAACGTTAATTCCTATTTTACTTGATAGACAATCCCTAGAGTTTGGTTAAGTCCGAACCTATTATCAAGTAAACATACTTCGTTGTTGAATTGTCTCGATCTTGTATCCATAGTCAATCACACAAGTTATCTTGTTGTCGTATTGTCTCGATCTCGTATCCATAGACGATCACACGAAGTGTGAACCGATTAGTTGTATTGTCTCGACTCAGTCTATAGACAATCACTTTCGGAGAAAGGACTTATAGGTGGAAAAGTTTTAGATTGAGGTATATTTGGGTACCCTCGTCTTTACAGTTAGTTTCGGAAAGGAAGATGATGTCAGGATTCAGTTTGTTCAGCATGTCATTTAGGTATCTCTTAGCATCTTTTGTGCCCAAGTGATATGTGTAGAATACATCCTATTTATCATCTATTGTTTATGCTTTCTTTGCTATTTTTCTTTTAAATTTTGTATATTATATTTGTTTTTGAGTGTTTAGGTACTCTGGAGTCATTCGAAGGAAAAGAAGAAGAAATCATCCAAATGGAGCCAAAAAGGCAAAGCAATCATTTCATAGGCCAATAATATTGGGAGCCGAGTCTATGTTAAGGGGTAGCCGATTCTGTTATAAAGGCACCTAAGCAGTTACTCAGGGTATCCATGTATCAGCAGTGGGGCTGCCAATAAGTGGATCGTATGCAGCAGTGGGGTGTACCCATCCATCCCCTACTTTAACCCAACCCTAGAATCGAGAGAATTCTTCTCTCAATCATTTTTCCATGAAACTGAGAAGGAAATAAGAGCCGCTGCTGCAGCCGAGAGAAGAAATATAGGGTTCTTTGGATGAATCAGATGAAAATGGTTTGTTGGTGGTTGAATTTCATAGAAAAATCCAGAGAGGAGCAGATTCAATCTGTGATGGAGAAGATGAATTTACAGGGAAGATGAAATTGAGAGATGATGAAGTTGAGATGGGTTCGAATTGATGAAATTAATGGAAGATGCTCTGCTGGAATTCTTACAGAAATAAGAAATGATGGGTTGGTGTTGTTGGTGGTCGCTGTTGAGAAGAAATCAAGGAACTGAGTCGTGTTGTTGTGGATGGTTTATGGGTTTGAATGGAAGAAGGGAATGGATCTGAGCTGTGGTGCAGAGACAGAAGAAGACATAGGGGTTTGAGTTTTGCTGTGAATTTGAGACACAGATATTGATGCTGTTGATAAATGAGAAGAAGGGGATCTGTTGGGTTTTCTTCAAATCAAAGCAGATGAGATGAATTTGGGGTCTGGCTTTGCCGAAATACAAAGAATTGGAGATGTACCTGAGTTGCAGCTGTTGATTTCCTGTTACTGTTGGGTGTGTGGAATGAATTAAGATGGCTTGAGCTATTGAAGCAACAAAAATGGAAGAAAAGGAAGACAACAAAGAAGAATGAATGTTAGATGTATGTTAGGATTGAAATGTGCAGGGAAATAAGCCTAAAACAGGCTTGGAATTGGTCGAAATACAAATGGAACTCTGCCGATTTTTCATCTCGGCGAGTTAACTCATAGAATGGATCCGACCCAGCAACTTAGACCAGTCAGTTGAGTTAGATAGTTGACTCGGCTAACTCACTTCTTTCTTGACCTCCTTGACTAACGGTTTGACCATGTTGACCGTTAATTCTGACGGTATTGTAACGGAATATTCCGTGACAGAGAAGAATCTCAGGACCGACAGGCAACTTTCTGGCCGGATTCCGGTCATCCCAGGTTAGTTCCGGCGACCCAAATTTACAGAATTTTTTGAGTTTTTCTCATGGGTGTGAAGACTTGGAATTGGATTAAGAATTGGGCTTGAATTTGGAAAGAGGGGATGAAAGATTTGATAAAGACTTGGATTTGGAAGTTGAGCTACAAAGGGAAAATGATTCTATTTCTAAGAGGATTGCAAGCAAATTGAAGCCTATAAATAGAGAAGTTCTCTACTTTTCTCTCTACACCTCTACACCTTTTACATACACAACACTTTGGTTTTTGGTTTTCTTTTCTTTATTCTTTGTGTGAACTCCAAAACCATGAGTAGCTAATTTTCTTATTGATTGGGGATGAATGAATTCCTAGTTCTTGACATGTTTTTAGTTTTGTTTTAAATCTACTTTGAAGTTTTCATATGATTATCGTTTGTTTTTGCTAATAAGAATGTTTATGCTTGATTGATAGGTCGTTTAGGTGCGTAACTAAATTGATTTGTTAATTGATCTAAAGCTAGTGAAAGTTAGGGGATAAGTAATCGTTTCTTGACTCTTTACACAAGTAGAAAACACGAGACCTTGCGGAGGGATTCCGCGGTGCAATTGTGTGTGAAAACAACGTTAGCAAGTAGACTTGATATAAGAGTCTAACTACTAATATCAACCTAATAAATTCACAAATCTTTATGCGTTTAATTAAATTACATCTTGAGTGATCTACTACTTGATGGTTTGGTAAATAGAATCTGGTAGTCGAGAACTTCCGTGTCCGGTGTTATAAGGAATTTAGGGGTTAGCACTAATCTAGCTGCTATACCTACGGTTGGTGATAATTTGTGACTAATAAAGAGTGGATGAAAAACATAACTTGAATCATTGTTTTGCAACGAAGAACGATTCCTTGATCTTGTTTCTCTTATTGATTTCAACTTTATCTTTTTATTTGCTTTGTTTATTTTCTTTTGCTTTATAATATCTAAAACAAAACCCCCCTTTTGTGACATTATAAGACAACTAAAACCTCTTGCTCCTCGTGGGAACGAACTTGAATACACTATATTACTTGTTAATTGAGTGGAAAAATATTCACTAATTTGTTGTGGTTAGGACACGCATCAAATTTTGGCGCAGCTGCCGGGGAGTAGCGGAGCAGCTTTAGTTGTTTTTCTTTTCGTTTTCGTTTTCATTTTATTTTTAGATTTAGATTTTATTTTAGTTTCTAACTTTGTTTTCTAGAATTTTTATTTCAGGTACTAATCTTGGTGTTCACATGAATTGTTAGCAGTCATCGTCAAGAACGAGAAGATGTTTGATTATTCTTACGATAGCGGACCTAGCCATACTCCTCTTTATTTTGCTCTTTCTACATTTATGACAAGATAAGAGATATCGTCTATTATAAATGATGACAGGAAACGTGTTAATATCATAATACTTTTTAAGCAACATGAGCAGCTAGAAGAAGCCGGTGCATCACAAAATATTCTTGATGGAATTTGAACGTCGTTTCGATGTTGGAGATTTTGAGGTTGACGAAGATTCTGATAATGAAGAGGAAACTTTTCAAATTCCTTGCAACAATGAGGAAGTTATTCCAACTTCGGATCATAATAACGATCCTTCGCCTATTCAAAAGGAGGAGATTGGGTGTGACTTACCTATTGTTATAAACGGTGTAACACCCTCACAAGAAAATCTTACAATTTATATCGAAGAGACTTTTCTTAGTGAATGGCCCGATTCCGATGATGAGGATGTTGAAGAGAGATGATGCTCGATAATGAGACCAAGTTGAATGAATTCGTGGAAGACCCAATTGAACTTGCCGATGATATTAATGATGCCAAGACTTTGGTTAAGGTAGAAAACGACAAAGAATGGTTTCAAGATTTGATAGAGGACCACGATATACAAGAGGTAAATAATTCACTTGAATTTTCTAAGGATGAAAAGGATTCCGTAAAACAAGAGATTGTGCAAGGTTTGTCTAAACCTTTGCATATTGATTCTTCTCCTTTACCTCTTATTGGTTTGAATGTATGTGCTTCGAAAGTATTTTTGAATGACTTTGTTTCTCGATACCAGCCATTGGAAACACTTGATTCTAACACCATGCAGATTTTCCAAGAGGAATCCATAGAAATTCCCAAATTCTATGTTCTCTATACACTTCCGAGTGTAGACAAGACTAAGTGTGGGGGAAATTTATATCAAGCGATAATTTCACTATTGTTTTGTTGTGCTAACATTTGTATGAAGCTATTGTGTGCAAAACAGGTACTATGGGTGGATCCCCAAATTTTCAGATTGTTAGTATATGGGGAGTGAATCTAATAAGAGCTAAGTCGGGCCGACGACTTTAAACCAAGCGCTTCATGGGAGGCAACCCATTGGTTTTTTATTTCTTATCCTTTTGCTTTTTATTTTCTTTTTGTTTTGTTTATTTATTTTTCTTGTTCCATGTCATGTTAAGATTTTCCACCTTGACCTTGCTAGGAGGATTCAATTAAATTGAGGACAATGTAAGGTTTAAATGTGGGGGAGTGGTTAAGCATATATATGTATATATTTTTTTTAAAATAAGTTTTTTTTGCATAAAACCTCCAACTTGTAAAGATTTTAGGGTCATTAGTATACTTCTAGCTATGTTTGCATACGGAATTCTCGGCCGAAATAATGGAACTTAGAAGTGCTGGAGTATACTAAAAATTAGGTGTTATTAATCTTTGCGAGAAGTCATTTACTGTTTGTGGCTCAACTTAACCATGCCGGTGGCAAATGAGGTGAAAAAACATATTTAATCATAGAGTTGTTGATCAATCATTAGTGGAGACTACCCGTGTTTACATTATGTGAGGCACCGACCTTAAATTCTTTGTATTTGACTAAAAAAGCTTTTTAGAGCGTGTGTCACCGTATGTTAATTCCGGGTAGAATGGTGAGCTACCCCACTTCGCACCAATTTCAGCACTATTTTTGATCTCTTGAGTGCTAATTTTGTCAATCATGAGGGTGACGTCTATAGATGAAAGCCTCCTTTTTGTAGTTCAATTTGCAATTAACACCATTCTCTCGACAACAACGGGTCCATAGAAACACTATCATCATCAACAAGTGGAGCATCACAAGTTCGAAGGAAAGTTGAAGACGTTCAAGGTTTACAAGCAACGGAACAAGAAAAGAGCAAATTTCATATTCAAGTAAAGCAACATACAAATGAGCAGATTTTTGCATATACGTTGAAGACTTATAATACAATGAGCATAATTATATATCCAAGTAGAAGACTTATTTACAAGAGCAAAGAAAAGCAAAAGGTGAGAATTATTGAAGTGTATGATGTCGAGACGATACAAGTTGTGAAGAATCAAGCGGTAAAGTATTTTTCCCACGACCATGGTTTGTTTTATTTCACTTTGTTTTGTATTATTTTTCTTGTTAAAAAAAAAAAAAAAAAAAAGACAAGAAAAATTTGTTATTTATTTAATAAGCCGTGGGGAAGGAAAAATATATCAAGAAGTTTCAAGCGACAAGGATTAAGAAAGAAAAAGGTTACAAATTGTCAAGGATCTACGAAGTTCAAGAGTTTATCATCAAAAGTTGAAGTCGAAGATGAAGACCAAGAAGATATAGACGGGGAGCCGGAGACGTTTCTATTGGATGCTGTGAGAGTGGTGCTATCATCATTGGCAATGTGAAGGTGAGTAAGTAATCTCATCCTCGATAATAATGGTTGATTTCCTTTCTTAGAGATCGTCAGAAAAAGATTTTTACTTCCCAGATTTTGTGGGGTCTCCAGAAATTATTCGGAAGGTTTCCTTCTCACCATTCAAACGTGTCGCAGGATTTCTCTCTTCATTCCTACCTGCACACATGTGAGAACCATAAAAGTGCGTCTTTTGAGTGTAATTTCATAAAACCCTTTTGGTGAGGCAGAAGTCAAGGCGAAATGCTTATTGGTTGCTCTCAAACCTGAAATCTTTCATTATGGCATAGGTTGACCGGTCACACTTTCTTCGATTAATCGCACTTTATATTTGAATTTTCTCTTATACTTCTGATTTCTTGACACTAGATTGAGAATCTTTATGTCTTTATAGCTCTTTGGATGCTTGCGACACTGGAACGCTTTGAAGTTGGAGTAGGTTTTGTGGGTATATCTCTTGTAAGCCCTTACGAGACCATAACTCGTCCACTAGGGACACCTAGGGGTTTAAAGGCTTGTTATACATGCTAAGTTTAACCGTATTCTCGATGAAATGGAGTTGTATGTATTTTATTTAGTTTGCCAGAGGACTAGCAAAGTCTAAGTGTGGGAGAATTTGATAGGTGTAGAATACATCCTATTTATTATCTATTGTTTATGCTTTCTTTGCTATTTTTCTTCTAAATTTTGTATATTACATTTGTTTTTGAGTATTTAGGTATTCTGGAGTTATACGAAGGAAAAGAAGAAGAAATCATCCAAATGGAGCCAAAAAGGCAAAACAATCATTTCACAGGCCGATAATATTGGGAGCCGAGTCTATGTTAAGGGGTAGACGATTCTGTTATAAAGTTACTCAGGGCATCCATGTATCAGCAGTGGGGCTGCCAATAAGTGGATCGTATGCAGCAGTGGGGTGTACCCATCCATCCCCTACTTTAACCCAACCCTAGAATCGAGAGAATTCTTCTCTCAATCATTTTTCCAATGAAACTGAGAAAGAAAGAAGAGCCGCTGCTGCAGCCGATCGAGAGAAGAAATTGAGGGTTCTTTGGATGAATCGGATGAAAAGGGTTTGTTGGTGGTTGAATTTCAGAGATAAATCGAGAGAGGAGCAGATTCAATCTGTGATGGAGAAGATGAATTTACAGGGAAGATGAAATTGAGAGATGATGAAGTTGAGATGGGTTCGAATTGATGAAATTAATGGAAGATGCTCTGCTGGAATTCTTACAGAAATAAGAAATGATGGATTGGTGTTGTTGGTGGTCGCTGTTGAGAAGAAATCAAGGAACTGAGTCGTGTTGCTGTGGATGGTTTATGGGTTTGAATGGAAGAAGGGAATGGATCTGAGCTGTGGTGCAGAGACAGAAGAAGACATAGGGGTTTGAGTTTTGCTGTGAATTTGAGAAACAAATATTGATGCTGTTGATAAATGAGAAGAAGGGGATCTGTTGGGTTTTCTTCAAATCAAAGCAGATGATATGAATTTGGGGTTTGGCTTTGCCGGAATACAAGAATTGGAGATGTACCTGAGTTGCAGCTGCTGATTTCCTGTTACTGTTAGGTGTGTGGAATGAATTAAGATGGCTTGAGCTATTGAAGCCACAGAAATGGAAGAAAAGGAAGACAACAAAGAAGAATGAATGTTAGATGTATGTTAGGATTGAAATGTGCAGGGAAATAAGCCTGAAACAGGCTTGGAATTGGTCGAAATACAAATGGAACTCTGCCGGTTTTTCATCCCGGCGAGTTAACTCATAGAATGGATCCGACCCAGCAACTTAGACCAGTCAGTTGAGTTAGATAGTTGACTCGGCTAACTCACCTCTTTCTTGACCTCCTTGACTAACGGTTTGACCATGTTGACCGTTAATTCTGACAGTATTGTAACGGAATATTCCGTGACAGAGAAGAATCTCAGGGACCGACAGGCAACTTTCTGGCAAGATTCCGGTGATCCCAGGATAGTTCCGGCGACCCAAATTTACAGAATTTTGTGAGTTTTTCTAATGGGTGTGAAGACTTGGACTTGGACTTGGAATTGGATTAAGAATTGGGCTTGAATTTGGAAAGAGAGGATGAAAGATTTGAGAAAGACTTGGATTTGGAAGTTGAGCTACAAAGGGAAAATGATTCTATTTCTAAGAGGATTGCAAGCAAATTGAAGCCTATAAATAGAGAAGTTCTCTACTTTTCTCTCTACACCTCTACACCTTTTACACACACAACACTTTGGTTTTTGGTTTTCTTTTCTTTATTCTTTGTGTGAACTCCAAAACCATGAGTAACTAATTTTCTTATTGATTGGGGATGAATACCTACGGTTGGTGATAATTTGTGAATAATAACAAGTGGATGAAAAACATAACTTGGATCATTGTTTTGCAACGAAGAACGATTCCTTATCTTGTTTCTCTTATTGATTTCAACTTTATCTTTTTATTTGCTTTGTTTATTTTCTTTTGCTTTATAATATCTAAAACAAAAACCCCCTTTTGTGACATTATAAGACAACTAAAACCTCTTGTTCCTCGTGGGAAGGAACTTGACTACACTATATTACTTGTTAATTGAGTGGAAAAATATTCACTAATTTGTTGTGGTTATGACACGCATCACCAAGCCTTGGCAATTCCATGATAGGGATGTAAAGAATTGCCAAAAATAAGAGACAAGAGGATACTTGGAGGTTGATCTTCTAGCAATATGGTCAAAAAAGATATATGTGTGAACTGTACAAGATGATAAGCTAATGATATTAGTGATACAAGCTAGATAAACAATCATGTTGAAATAAGCATTAAGAGTAGTTAAAAGAAGCAAAGTAAATAATATCTTGCATTCAAGATTGTTTTCCTCCTAAGTACCATTAACCATGCTTTGAGTTGGAGCTGGTTGGTGATCTGTCATGGGCGTGTCCTAGTCTTTCAATTTTTTTGCCTTGTCAGCATTAATGATATTGTGATTTCCTTCATCCACACTGCTGGTAGGCTTATTTATTTTGGGTTCAACAATGCCAGTAGTAGCAAGCTGTTCCAACTGAAGTTCAAAGTGGTGATCCTTTTTCTTAGCTTTCCAGGCTTCTTTTTTCTTCTTGGCTATTTCAGTGTCTATTTTAGCTTAAATCTGGGCTAGAGTGGGTAAGGAATTAAAAGGGAAAGGTTTTGGTGGAGGAGAGATTGGAAAGATGTTTGTATTTAAAGGTTGATCTGGGTGGTAGAGGGTTTGGGTCCTTGAACTCTTGCAGCAACTTTCATGTTTGTTTGTTTTTTCTTGTAGGTGTTAAGGCATTTTTTGGCCATTTCCATTTTTCTGTTTCTAATTTGGCAAGCGATGACATCAGGGTGTTGAGGGGTTTTAGTACTGCCAGTTTGAAGAGGTTGAGCTCCAAAGATGAGAGAATCATTGGTTGAGGTGACTAGATTAGCTACAACACTTTCCAGTTCCAACTTCTTAGCATGTTTCATTTTGACTTCAAATTCCATTGCAACAACTTTGTCAGAGTATGTGCTGTAGATAATAGCTTTGCCAGTCAGAACACTTTTTTGTTTCTGAGTTAGAGGTGACTGAGGGGGCTGGCTTGGCATGGAAGTGTTATAGGTTTGAGTTGGTGGAAGAGGACATAGGGGGCTTGGATGATCGAGAATTCTGCAAGCTTGGATGATCAAGAATTCTGCAAACTTTGTAGAATTTGATACCATTGAGAGCATAGGAAAATTCCAACCAGTAAGAGATAATAGTAGTTTCAAAAGCTTCAATCCCAAACTTGAGGGGTCTTGTGACATAAACTTTAAGTTTGGCTTCCATATTCTTCTCAAACCTGTCTCTTCCAAATGGTTTTTTGGCTTCTTGAAAAATTCCAGCTGGCTTCAAAATACCTCTGATGTCAGGTATTATATGCTTATGAATTCTCTTAATTATAAGCCATACCATGACCTTGGAGAAAATCTTTTCATCAATATAATCAGGGACTTCAACAAGAACCATGAGTTTATCAAAGACTCCTCTAGTTGCTCTTCTTCTGAGAGTAGAGAAATCATCTTCATGGGTGAGCCTCAGAGTGAAGAAATTTATTCTTCTGTTCCAGAGATCAACCTCAATCCTTCTCAACATTTCCTAGTTACTATTAATGAAGTTACTTACTCTTGATGTTTCAAAACAGATATTACTGCACAACTTTCCCATGAAGCACCATTTCCAATCTAATTTTTGCTTGGCCTGAATGTTGTCAGGGTTAAGAAAGACTTTTGGGAATAAATCTTCAGGCATTGCCATAACAGATTTCATTTTGTCAACTAGGTTGTCAATGCTGTTGGGGTTGGAGTTTGAGGAGGAGGCCATGATGAGAAGAATGAAAGGTGGGTAAGGATCACTGTTGGTGTAATAAGTGAGAAAGATATATAATTCGTTTGGGGGGAGATAGTAAGCTTCAATTTGAGATTTTTTCACGGTTGTGGGATGGTACAAGCCAATTTCAGGGTGTCTCACATTTTGTTTGTCACTGCAACCAATGGCTTTGTTCCAGCTGATCCCTTTTATAGCTTTATTCACATGTGTGGACTTTGACCTGTGTCTAGAAGGATGGCTGATAGTTAATGGTACTTGGAGAGTAACCCTGTCATACATGTTAGTGTAAAAACAAAAACTGATACTAATAAACTATTTTCCTGGTGTCGTGAGGTCACTGTTACTATGAAACTCAAGAGTACAGAAACAACAGTCCCGTTGAGAGAAAATTTGGAGAGTACGTACCTTGGACTTGAGATTTTTTGGTTGTTTCCTGCTCCCGGGTTTGGGGTTAAATGGGCATTCGGATTGAATAAGCCCATTAAGCAGCGCCACCAAATTAACTAGTTTTGCACTCGTTTCATTGGCATGAGCCCAAGAATGGGTATAACTGTTCCATGTATTGTGGTGCTTAGGCACGCCAAGTGTTGCCAACTACTTAGCTTAGGTCTATAAAAATGGTTTATAGACATAATGATGGTCTTTGCAGTCTAATGACTTGACTGAGAGGGGTTACGTCTGATTAATGTGCCGCATGAAGAGGATGGTGCAAAAGTAAAGAGGGGCAGTTTTTTTTTTTTTGACGGTAGAGAGTTGGAGTCTGTTACTCTTCCAATGAATATAAAATTCATTTTGGTGAGCCAACTCTTCATTTTCTTATTCATCCCGCTTCAAGGAAAAGAACAAGAGAAAAAGATCTTCTTTTATCATAAGAAACCAGAAAAAATGTCTCGAGTGTTGTATAGTGAGGGTGGGATTGTTGAAGAAACACCAGAGATTCTGGAGGAGCATACACTGAGTTGGTACAACCCCAATTATCCCATTTCCAGTTTACCATATGGGATTGCATTCCCAAATGGCCGAGTGGCGATCAACTATACCCGTAATTTCAATTGGCACTGGGAGAATATGCGATATAATTGGAGAGTAAAGATGGAACAGATTCATGGTCAAATTCCACTAGGAAGTGGTATTATTGTGATGCAACAAAGATTCAACATCCCCAATTCATTTCAGGTAATTGAGATTTTTATCCAAGCAAAAACATAACTTAGTTTGCTGATCTTTATTTTTGATTGAGGAATATATTGTTGGGTTGTGCAGAACCATGCAGGGGATAGAGCAGCAACACTGATGGTGTTTCAGAATAGCATTCATGAGGAGGGAGAGAATAGTAGTGGTGGTAGCAGAGAGAGAGAGAGTAGTCTTTCAAAATTGTGTGCATGAGGTTGGTAGTGGCAGTGGTACCAACAATGATGAAGATACCATACCTGCTGGTGGCTATGAAGAAAGACCCCCTCCATCTCCAATTGGTGTAATCCGAGAACCAGGACATGCATAGAGTGTAAATGATGGATGGGTTGTGTATGCAACTCACCCACAACTTGGTCAGTATGTGGTGAATGAGGGAGTTGAGCTTGTTGGGGATTGGTATGTTGTTACTAGAGGGGTGCGCCAGGGATTCTTTGTTAATGTGATGTCATCACCTGTTAGAGCAGCAATTCGTAGAAATGCAGCAGTTCCTATTCCTTCTCAAGTAGTGGTGTTTCCTCAATTTGATATGTTGTGTCCAGTTGTTGGTCGAATTGCCTCTGAGGTGGCCGCAGTGGCAAATGCAGGTTATGGTGAGATGAATCCACCCCATATGGAACCAGCACCAGGGCCAGCAGCAGGATACGGCGAGATGAATCTAGCAAGGCTAATACCACCATCAGGGCCAATATCGCCAGCACCAGCAGTAACACCAGAGGGTCCTGCACCTGCAAGAGAACGAATGGGACAAAACTATTCTCCAATGCGTCCAATTAGTAGACAAGCATCTCGTGATCGCCAGAGGATGCGCAATGTTGGTCCAAGCAGACCCAATTTTCACTAAACAGGTAAGCTGCATATCTGGGTACTGAGTGGTGTGAGGGATGGTACTTAAGACTTTAGTTGTTTCAAACATCGTCATTTTTTTGGGTAGATTGTTTATATTGGATATTATAAATATTTCGATTTGATGAAGGATAATGGTATGTGTATTAATGCTTACTCTTAAATTTGGTATAGTTCATGTATCTAAAATTTAAAAAATATTAGAGTTTTGAGAAAGCATGAGTATTGCAATGTGATTAAAGGATATAATACTAGCCCAGAATTGTAAATTTATGTAGCAGTACTGACTAGGAATAGAAAGGAACTTAAAGGGAGAATTAGATAGCATAGACTTGAACAAATAAATGTGTAGATACACAATTATAATACTATTTCAGGCATGAGAATTTAAGCAACAGTTCTGACTAAGGGAAGTAAGAAACATAATAAGAAAATAAGAGTGCATAGGTTTCAGCAAAAAGATGATTTTAGTCAAAATCAGAGGATTGGTAGGAGTTACCTGAGCATACCTGTGGTAGGTGATCCTTAGAGTTGAATCAATTTTAGGATGAATAGAGTGGGTTTTGGTGTAGATCAGATGAGTGCATGTATGATTGCAATTGGTAGAGGCATGAGTATGAGTATAGTTGATGATGTATGTAAGATAGCTCCATAAATGACCTTTTCCATGTAAATTAGATCTCTCCGGGGGCATAGGCATGGGTTTTAGAATACGATGACAATATTCAGAAGAGTTGTGAGAATAGGGTGGAGAGAATTTGTGGTATGTTGAATTGATTTGTCCTGTTTGTGTGCTTTTGGTTTTCCTGGTGTAAGCGAGGTTGTGAAAATTGTGCTTGGGATGTTTGTAATTGAAACTGTTGGGTGTGATGTTGAGATAATTGCAAGTACATTGATGATCTTGTTGAATGATTTTCATAGGATTGTACATTTCAGTGATTTTTGTGATTGCTGTGAGTTGGACGACATTCAATGTGACTGTGATTTCAATTTCTGAGAATCCTTCCATAGAATGAGGAGAGTAAGTGAGTGACTGAATGAGCAAACAGGTTAAACTAGATCGATTGGTGAGTTTTCATTAACAGAATTGGAGAGCCATGTGAATTCCGGTAAGAATTCGACCAAAAAGAGCCGTTGAGGCGCTAAGAGACAGAGCAACGGGAAAAAGAAGGAGATCAGAGGGAAGAATTCAGGTGAAAGGGAGAGAGAAAAAGTGAGTCGTACGAAGAGAGAGACATTCATAGTCGTGCGCGTTATTAAATCAGTTGGACACAACAAGGTATACCCGTGTGTAAAAGCATCATTCCTTGAAGATACGTGATATACGAATGACCCATATTTTATCCGGATATGACACAACAAGGTGTGCCCATACTCTAACCTAACCTAACACTACCAGGAAGGTTAAACTGGTAAAAAACAGAATAACTAACTCGCACATAGATGATAATTTATAACGAGTTGGACTATTTTTGACGCTTTACTTGGAATAAGTAATAGTAGGAAATACCATTTAGTCCTAGGAATAATATATTAGAGAGAGTCTAGTCCAGTTGACCTAGTCAACTGTCTATTTGGTCCTTTTTAAAAATATATATTACTGTTTGGTCCTAGAAATTATGGTTTGGTCCTAGGGTGACGTCATGGATGATGTAATTATCATTGTGTGGTGGCAGAAATACCCTTTTGGGAAGATGAAGATATCTTATTTTCAGATTCACTTTCTCTCTCTTCTTTATTTTCAGATTCACTTTCTCTCTCTTCTTTAGCATCAGATCTAATTTTTTTCTTCTCTCTATTTTTTTTCTCTGCTAATGATGAAGAAGATGAAGATGATGATGAACGACGAAGTTTGTTTTTTTTTCCTCTACCACTACTGTTGTTGTTGATGATGAAGATGATGATGATGATGAAGTTTTTGCGTTTCTTTTTCGTTTTTTTATCACTGTTGTTGCTATTGCTGTTGAAGAAGATGAAGATGATGAAGACGACGATGATTTTAGGGTTATCTCTTCTATGTTTGCTGCTGCTACTGCTGTTGAATATGATGATGAAGAGGATGATGTTGCTGTTCATAGCTTGAAATTCTTTGATTTCTTCATCGTTTTCTTCTTCTTCTCCATCATCGTTTGTTGCTGCTGCTGTTGAAGATGATGAATACGATGATTTTTGATGAAGTTCATTGATTAGAATGAACTCTGTTGAAGAACGATAAAGACGACGAAGTTCATCAAACAGAATGAACTCTGATTTTGTTATGTTTTTTTTGTGTGTTCATGTCAAAGAATGAACTCTGTTTTAGATCTTGAATTATTAGGAGTTCATTTGAAAGAATGAACTCGGTTTTCATATAGGTTTATTAGGAGTTCATTTGAAAGAATGAACTCGGTTTTCATATAGGTTTTATTAGGAGTTCATTTGAAAGAATGAACTCGGTTTTCATATAGGTTTTATTAGGAGTTCATTTGAAAGAATGAACTTTGTTTTTTCTCATAATAATGAAGTTTTGTGTTGTGTTCATTTTACAGAATGAACTCTGTTTTCATATGTGATTTAGTTTGGTTTCATTTGCAAGAATGAACTCCGGAGTTCATCAGACAGAATGAACTGCTACAAAAAACAAGTAAACAATTTTTTTTAGGTTTTTATTAGGTGTTCATTTGAAGGAATGAACCCCGGAGTTCATCAGACAGAATGAACTGCTACAAAAAATAAGTAGGAATTAACACGAAAGGGTACTTTGGTCCATTTAATATTTTTAAATAATTATGGACCAAATGGAAAAGGTGATTTCTGAAAAGACTAAACAGACTTGGGACCACCTAAAAAATGACCAAACGATATTTTTCCCTAAGTAATATTCCAGCGCTTTGCTCTTAATAAAACCTATATTTACGGATTTTTTTGGCATAATTATCCAATTGTGGTAAATATGGAAAACCAATATCTTTAAAATCTAAGGAACTGCACGGGCTTAAATAAGTTTTCGTTGCACGGGAACTCAAAATCAACGTCTTGGCTTGTACAAGCAATAAAGACGAAGAAGGGGAGAAAGAAGAAGAAGGGGAGAAAGATGAAGAAGAGTAATGGTTTCCCTCGGTGTGCGTCGAACTTTCCTCCTCTTGTTTTTTTGATCGGCCACTTTCCTCCTCTTGTTAGTCAAAGCAGGAGTGATGATAGTAACTCTCATATTCTAGCTTGTGATGAACTATTATCGGTTGAGATACTGAGCAGACTTCCTATTAAATCTCTCATGAGGTTCAAGTGTGTATGTTAAGGACCAATACTTTATCAATCTCCACTATGCACGGTCACAAACACGTAATAGTGGTCGTGATGTTACGTCTCTTCTCATCATGCCGTCGCCTTGGTTTACTTCTGGAGAACGTGTTTTTCTGTTCGCAGAATTACAATTACTGTTTGAAGATTCGTTGCCCTGATAGACCCGACGATCCTTCGATGAAGAACCACGACACTTCGATGAAGATGTGTACCTTACACTTTAACCATCACAAGAGTGAGAACAAGAGAAGTCAGTCGTCTACCAGCACTGATTACTTTTGGACGGGGGATTTCTTCTTTATACCAGTATTTGACTGGACACCAGGATTGTTGGGTTGTGTTATATCTATTCCAGGAACAGACATGTTCGTCGTGACATCGTCTGATCCTTTCTCCTTCTACTTTTACAACTGGAAGCAGAAGAGTTTTAGTAACAAGCTTCAATTACATGGAACTCACCCCTTCATTGAAGAGAATGTCACCAACCAACCGTTTGACTACAGGCTTTTTACCTTTGCAGAAAATCTATTTCCTGTTTATTAGTTTACAACACTGTCTCATACCAAGATCTAATAAAATATAGATGAATTGTTCAGTGCCAATGAAACCGGGTACAGAGTAGAATAATTAGTAAACAGAAACAAAACAAGTCTGATCTTCTACTTTCTGCTGGACATGATGTCGCCTTAACAGTACATCTTAGTTACGAAAGATGGTAACATCAAGATAGATTGATTTCTTTTAAGTTTTAGATGCTGATGAAGAAGTAGTCTCAAACAGGCAGACATCTCCCACTTTAAGCTTGTTACGGCGTACAAAATCTCTCCACCCTGAATCGCGGAATCCAGAACTCTTCCCTGGCCCAAAAGATCCATAAGTAGTTGACCATGTTTTACCATTCACCTTGAGGAATGCAAATTTAGTTCCAGGAGGTATGTACTTGCTTGTAAAGTTGATAGGAACCGTCTGCAATGCAACCCGGATTTTGTTGAATGGATAGAAAACTGAAATATGATTGAATGAATGAAGTCCTAACTTGATTATAAACAAAGGGAAAAGAAGCATTACCATGGTGAAGATGCTTGACACATGTGTCGATTTCATGGCTATGACAAAATGTGGCTTTCCCTTGCGTGTACCTTCACGGATAGCTTGTGGATAAGCTGCACCTTTTACTTTAGGAGCTCCCTCCCTCAACACAAGCGCCATTCTGTCTACTTGGCTTTCTTCCTCCTCCGAATCTGAAAACAATAACATATATCACTGAATTTAGTTAGGATGCATAATGATGAAAATCGTGCGAAATGAAAGAATCACACAAATGAAGAGTTAGAATCCCACCTTGCTCGTGCTTAATAGAAGCTGGAGCTTTGCCTTTCCGACCAGGTAATCGTGATGTTTTGGTACCACTATCCTCACCTTCATCATCGCTAATGGCGATTCGTTTTCGTTTCACTTTTTGAGGCAACATCTTAGGTTCACTGATTTCCGCAGAAGGTTCTCTTTCTACTCTTTTTCTCTCATTCAACCAGCCGTTACTCCTATAACAACCTCCATTCTTGCAATTCCCAACAAAATATGAACTTTCTTTCTCACAGAAGTTTTCATTATCTAACACTAACACATCAAAAACTGAACCCCCTAACTTGTATTTCAGAAACAAAACATCACCTTCTTTCAGATTGTGTTCCTTGACAAATATCTCCCACCCCTTTCCCAAATACAATCTCTCATCATCATCATCCTCACTAACATTTCTCATCAATTCAACTGTCCAAATTCGCCCACTGGGTCCTCTCAGTCTCACAATACTAATGTTTGATAATTCTTTCCTCAAACATTTCCTTACAAACTTCTCAGGGAATTTCTGCATTCATGCATAAATTTGCAATCAAGGTCTAAAATCAATTGAATTGCAAATTACAAAAGAGAACAAAACAAGAAAAAAAAAAGTTGAGGATATAATTTGCCAACTAGTAGTGTAAACTTACAAGTTTGGAGCGAAAACTCTTTGAAAGAGTTGTGAAGAAATGCACTAGTTTAAACTTTTCAACATCTTCATTATTTCTTCCCATATTACTCCTAGAAATTAAAGAAAAAGAACAGCTCAAAAAGAAGTACTACTACATACACAAATCTAAGATAAAGTAAGAGGAAAGAGATGATTACCTATCTTCTTTGAATCTAAAAAACCCCTTAGTCTGTAACTCCAAACTCAGAAACTATGAACCCTTGTTTTCAAACTTCTTCTAGTCTTTTGAACTCTTTATCATTTGTCTTTATGTTTTTCACTCTGGTAAGTAAGTGATTTATGAAACTTAAATTTTCTCTTATCATTTTCTGAAAAGTACTGTACTCTTCCTCCAATCTTCATCTTCCAGCAGCTTCAATTCCAAAAACTCTACTAAATGATCCCCTGTTTTCTTTTCACCATTTTAAGTCTTTTCTTTCATTAAAACTTGTTTCCTCTGTGTTTATTCGTACTTCATTTTGTAGTTAGTTTTAGCCGGGTGGACTCATTAAATGAAGCGGGACCTAGTAAATGGGTTGGAAAAATAAAAGGGCCCAAGTAGTGTCTCCATTTCTCTCATTCACTCTCACTTTCAAAGAACTCTATATATTATCTCTCTCTAGTCTCTACTGCAATTTATCCTCAGCATTAACCGAAGCACCATTGTAATCACAGACCAAAATGAGGCAAACAAATTCATGCACGGGTAGTTGCAAAGGGAATTCAGACCCAGCAACTGGTGCAAGCTGTAATAGTCGATTTTATTTTCATTCATCCAATTCCAGACATATCTGAGGCTAAAGTATGGTTCCTTGGAATACTTTCCCTACTCAACAAGCACACAACTTCTTTTTTGCAATTAATACAGAATACGGAGTTAAAGAAAAGTGCTGTGTACGCTTCTATGCTATCTACCTAGGCAGAGTTTTGGCATAGGGGAAGGTTGAGGGGCCTAGGGGATAGGGGAGTCATTTTTCTTCTGATTTTTGATTTGACAACAATATGGCAGAGTCCTTGGGCTATTAAATGAAGGAAAGACTCTCTGCTTTATTCTTCGGTCAATAGATATTCAAATCCTACAAGAATATATATCTTTTAGAGAGAGAAAACGATGTGATCACTGATTGGACTAAACAAAAAAGATAAGCACGGGTGATATGCATCATCAGATCAGACAGACCATATTCTTTTGGGAACACAATAATCCAGTACGTTAAGTGCAAAAGAAGTTCAATGAAAAACCAATTACTACTACTAGTTAGAATACTTAGCAAGATACTGGACAGATTACTTCAAGCACTACATCACATCGTTACTAAAAATATGTAAACACCTTCGATAATCCCCAACATTTTTGACGCGATGCTTTGCAACATTTAGTTCTTCCCATTGCCACTTGCCCTGCCACCATCCATCTCCAGCATGACATCAATTTGATCACCGTCTTCCATTTCAAGCTGTAGCAATTCATTTATCTCTCAGTTAAATAACATCTCAAAAGTAACAACTTATCATGTAAAAATAGACCACAACAATATATGTACATGTGATAGCATAAAGAAACAGGAGATTACTTCATCTGGTGTCTGCTTCTGATCTAGTCTTTTACCATCATATAAGAAACGGTAGGTCTTGACATCAACTTTTTGCATCTCACAGTATGCATTGATCAGCTTACTAAACTGGCTGCTCCGCTTGATTCTGAACGCAACCTCAGTCTCCCTTTTACCGTCCTACCATCATAATATAATATTCAGCAATACAGATTAATTCACAAATGCATGAGTAGCCAACTAAATACATACACTTAACTCAAAACACCAAAAGCCACCATGAAAATATCAAACAAACCATCAAGATGAAGATAACAGGAATAATGCATACATCAAACACTTTCTGGTCGAAAAAATACACCATTTTCATTTGAAACCCTAAAAATGGATGTAAAAAAAATGTAGCAAAAGAACCATAATTTAAAGGATTTAGATTTTAGCTAGACTACAGAGAAAGAGAGAGATACTTTACATTTCTGTTGACGGTAATGTTAATATGAGTGGGTTTTTCAACAACCGGCGGCTGTTTTTGATCAATAACTGGTTTTATATCTTCTTGAGGTACAGCTCCAGACATACTTGGTTGGGGCTAAAATTATGGTTTCTTGAAAAAACAATTTCCCCCTTTTTCCTACTTCAAGATGAAAATTTATGAGGGAACAGAGAGAAGAACAAGGGGTTCTTAAAAAGAGGGGAGAAGAGAGGAGGTGCTAGGCTAGGCTGCTAGATATCCTTGTATGTGATATACACCCTCGTCGGCAGATAATTCTGGGACAGCCTTATAGTCTGTGAGTCGTTAATCTGTCTCGATTTCTGTGACGAGTGAGATTTTCTTGGAGTACGGCCAAGATTATTTGACATTGTGGTGTCCTGGGGAAGTTTTATCGGTTCATTTAGTGGTGGTGTCCTGGGGAAGTTTTAACGATTCATTTTTCTTCTGATCTTTTATTTGACCACCACTCAGCACAGCTGAGTCCTAGTCCTATTAAATGATGAAGGAAAGACTGTTTTATTCTTGAGTCAACAGTTATTCAACTTTCTGAAGGAATCTGGAGATTCAAATATCTACTGTTTTTCAAATCTAGAAATCGGGAATGATTCAAAAAAAAAACTTTAATTGATATGTACGGGACTTTGGAGAGGATTTCCCCATTAAAATTAAAATTTAATTTAATTTAAATGTGATACTAAATGTACTAGTACAACCGTTGTCATAATGATAGAGCCGATCGAAGAAGAATCTGAAGATGAGGTTTGTCTCCAACTACTTTCGCCACGTTTAAAAAAAAAAAAAATACTTTCACGTTCTATTTCAGAAAAAGTGATACTTTCGCTCTGTTTCAGAAAAAATATATATTTTTTACAGAAACGAAAAATTAGTCGATCCATAAACTAAAATATGGTTGCATGATGTGTTATGCATCATTTTTGGTGGTTTGCATAATGGTTATGCATTCAATTTTCGAGAATTGTGCCTAAAGTGAAAGTATCACTTTTCCTTAATCGGAGAGAATACATCGTTTTATTAGTTGCAACGAAAAATTAGTTGATGCATAAACCAAAACGCAATGACTAAATGCAATCCATGTTTAGGTTAAATACAACCATGATTTTACTTTTAGAGATTTTATTTGTAAATTTAAAAAATAACTAAATACAACCGGATATAAATAAGTCAAACCCTAGTCATAACTAACCAATTGTACGACGTGTGATTAAGATTTTATTTTGGGAATATATTAATTAGAGAAATCAAAATCAATATATCATTCTAAAAGCAATAGGCAAGTTCTGCCATTTTCAAAATCAGACACGGGAAATCTCCATTACAAGCAGAAATCCTTCTTGATCTGACAAAATTGAGAAGGAAGTTAAAAGCCCTGGCTAGCAAATAAAGCAACGGACGATGGTTAATAGGAAAGTTTCTCCATCTCAATCAACAATCAACATCTAGAAATTTAGAAGAAAAGTAAAAATTTATTGTTTATATTTACAATCTAGGATTTCCTAAGCCATCATGATCGGTGTATGCTATAATAAGATCATCCGCAAGCAAGTTACTCATTTAAATTATTATGAAAACCTCACGATCTCTTTAATCCCAAACAACAACTTCTTCTTATTTTTGCTTTGGGATTTTTTATCTTCAAAGATAATGGAAGTCGGTTTAAATGACAGTGAAGCGATGACCTTACGTATGTTTAGTTCTTTCATTCGACACTTTTAACATACTGATTATGAATTTGAAACGTGTTCATGTTTCGATTTAAGGGTGGATCAAATTGGTCAACGGTAGGGTTGTATATAACAAAATTATGAAAAATGATTAGTTTGTATTTAGCAAATTACATTTTTCTGTAGGTTGTATTTAGTCAGGATTGCATTTAACCCAAACATGGGTTGCATTTAGTCACTGCCTCATGGCTACATAACGTATTATGTATCCTTTGTAGTGGTTTGCATAATCGATACACATTTAATTTTCTAAAATTATGCCTAAAATGATAAATACCTCCAAATTTTTCGTAAAAAACTCTAAATTTAATATTGTTGTTTGTACTCATTGTGTAGATGTTTTTATAACCTTTCCAACAAGATAAAAAAATTAAAATTCCAAGGCACGATTTTTTAGATATGTTATATTAAAGTTTGTTTTCCAATTATACCCCTAAAAAAATTATTGCTTTAAATTTTGCTTCCAATTAAAGTTTGTGAATCGAGAAATTATTGCTGGTCTCTTGAATTTGTCCCGGGTTGGTGATTTTCAAGTTCCGCAGCCTGAAAACTTGAGACCTACCCCAAATGATCTTGCAAATTTCCTTCTTGCAAAGGATGTAACCTAGAGGGATGGTAAGATTGATGTTCATAATGTTATGTTGTTCCTTAAGGCTGTTGGAAAATTGGTTGTGGCAAATTTGATGCCTAGTACAATTGACAAGCAACTATGGACCAGATCTCTTGCTGAACTGGTTTACTATATTGTACAAGAGAGAGATATCGATTTCTGTGGACTTATTATTCATCAGATGATAAGTGTGAGACAGACTTCGAAGAAGACTCCAAGCTTTCCTTGTCTTATTTCAAGGATTTGTAGTCAGTACAAGATTGTTTCTTTTGGAACCAACCTTGGTGGACCAAAAGCCTTAACCCTGGCAAGCATCGAAAAGATGAGCAGAACTCCAGTAAGGACCTCAGCACCATCAAATCATGTAGCTATCCATCTTCAACAACAAGTCGACTTGCTACAAGAGCAAAGGGACTATGCTCTGGAAGCTTATCCAGAACTGGCTGAACTGTTCTGTGAAATTGCCAAAGACTTTTATAACAACCTGTATTAACTTTTTTTTCTTTTCATGTTGTTACGTGTTATTGTTATGTCTCTCTTTTAATGCTCCTGTTAAACTTCTTATGTCGAACTTATTAAAATTGTTATCTGTTAATGGTTGTAATAACTTTAATGGTATTTTAGCCTTGAATGATTTTATCTTTCAATTAAATTGATAAATGTGTTAAATCTGTTAGAGCATTGCTAGGTTGAACCCACTAGCGTTGGTATGTCAAGTTAGTTGTCAAATTTAGTTGCCACAACGCATTCTTGATTTAGTATACTAAAGTTAGGTTCGGACTAGATAAGGTATAAGAAGTAGAATCGAAGCTATCCTTGAAGGATGGAGACTACAAGAAGACATCAACAAGGACTTCATCAACAAAGGTATGTGGTAATTGATTTCATTTTTTCTTGTTCAATTCTACCTTTCTAATCTATCGAAACAAATGCTCACTCTATGGAATAATTCCTATGACGGTAAAAGTACATTTATGAATATATACCCGAGGTTATTGAGACACGACTTTTGTGACAATAACCTTTATCCTTAGAAAGGTTCTCATGTTATAGTGAATGAGCTTACGAATTCAACGAGCCAAGAATCACTTAATTCCGAGTTATAACGATGAAGTTATGAGTGATTTATTAAAGCAATATGTAACAGAATGTAGTACAACTACTGATGAAGATGGAGACTAGAGCAAGATATTTGTGTAACCTACTGAGCTCCGCAGAGCCAGTCCTTCCTCTTTAATTTTTATTGATAAGATTTTCAGCTCGTACAATGACTCTATTTAAAACACAGGAAGACTTGAAACCCTAATGCACTGCACTAACAGCCCTACACGTGGGCAGATCAAAACCATTTACTCCTAGCGACTCTTAAGCATTTAATTTAACTGAAACAAATTAAATTAACTACTAACCCTACTTAATCAGTTTGCGAACTGATACACCCAAAACAGATGGGGGTTGTCCAGGTACATGACATAATAGTTATAAGCGTTGCTGAAACTGTTGCAGTTCGTTAGTAGGAAACAATCCACGAACTGTTTGTAACGGTTCACGGACTTGAGCCCAATTACGTGACTAGAGGCATTTTTAGTCATGTTTTTCATGTTTCCTTATCTAGGCAAGATAGCTATTACTCCAAACATATTTGATTACCATATTAAAGTGTTTGTGATATCTTTTAATTCCTTCCGAAGATAAATAGTGATTTATTCACATAAATACAATATTTGCTAAATTAATTATTTATTTAATTATTTTGGCAAGAGTTGTAACTTAGGAAAGACTCCCAAAATTAGGAGAGTCCTGAAAAAGGAAAATAGCTTTGCTTAGATTTCAAGTTACCTTGTTCACTGTAAATAAAGTGTTCGTGAATACCACATTTTTCATCCCTTAGAAAATTAGTGTAAGGTTCATAAGGTTGTTTTCTATGTCTTCTGTTCTTCGTGAACAAGAGTGAGATAAAAGTCTTTGCCTTGGGGATCGCAAAGCCGAGTTGATAATAATATTCGTGATTGTTGCACAACTTGTAATTTAGGTTTTTCACTTCTTGTCTATTCTAAGGTCTTCTCTTCTAATATAAGAGCATTCAAGAGTTGTTGATCATAAATCCTAGGTTTTGATAGATTTCAGTTCTCGGTCGTATACCGACACTAGTTGGTCGAAATCGGAACTAGAAAGAAAACTTCGATTAAGGTATCTCGTAAAAATCCTTAAGAAGTTTTAAACAAGGTATCTCTAGATTTATTCTAGTTGTTCTAGTTGTAGAATAATTAGGTTTCTCTTCTATTTTTGAAGAGTATAATAAATCCTAATTTACAAGTTTGTTTTGATATTACTCTTACCTAGTAATTGTTTTTCTCAAAACAAATACAAGATTTCCAAAACCTTGATTCACATCTAAAGAGAATCGGTGTTCTGCTAGGAGTTCTACAAGTGCTTGAATACAGCTGAAGCAGGTATTACATCTAGTCCGAATAGGTAATAGGAATTTGGTGTAACAGCTTATAATCAGTGTGTGTTTATTCTTGACTAGGTCCCAGGGTTTTTCTGCATTTGCGGTTTCCTCGTTAACAAAATTTCTGATGTTTGTGTTATTTCTTTTCCGCATTATATTGTTTATCTTTATAATTGAAATATCACAGGTTGTGCGTTAATCAATTCTCGTTGATAAATCCGACCTTGTTTGTTGGATATGAATTTGATTGATCTTGGATATTGGTCTTTGGTACCATCCAAGCTTCTCTTCATATAATCAGACTTACGGATTTAATTTCTATATTTGTTTAAGTTTGTGATTGTTAAAAGAGAAAGAGATAAACTCTTTAGTATTATTCTTTGATTGAGTTTTTACTCTTGGAATATTATTAAGGTTTAGTCCATGCAGATTTCCGAACGAAAAAGTTGGGTGTGGTGTAGTACCCCCGTGTTTTCAAAATCCATAAGAAGTTTAGCTGAATATGCTCAAAAGTTAAGTCTATTGTGTCTTTAGGAAAATATTGATAAAAGATATAATAAACTTTTGAAAATTCCGCAATATTGATCTTTCCCTGATCCACTCCTATGCGAAAGTACTGTGTGGCTCCGTAAGTTTTATTATGTTGAGCATTTTCGATTAGTCCTCTTGTGATTAATTTAACGTCCAAAAAAACCCTTCTTTTCTTGTAAAAATAAGGTCGCTCATGTTGTTCTTTCGGGAATGACATATTATGGGGGAGAGTTCTTAATTGAACTTGTGCTTAATTGCCAAACCCTTGTGGGTGCGGCTGTGGAATATTGTAGGAGTTATCTTGTATCTTTACAAACTCCTTGATGAATACACTAAGTTTCGACTATGTGAAATCATCGAAACAAAGTTGATATGTTCCCATTTAGTCATGAATTATCTCATTGAGAATTTCATTATGATCCCGTAGTTTTCGTACCTTTTGCCAATTTATATTGACAAAAAGGGGGAGAATTATTTGGTAGTTAACGCTACATACATATGGTTTATGGATCATTATGTAAGGGGTGGTGGTTTTCATTGTGAGATGAAGTATTGACTAAGGGGGAGTGATACATATCACCGTAGTATTATTGTCAAAGTTGTGATGCAATTGGACTTTGATGTTATTTAATACTATGACACTGTATAACAATGATTGAGAACAATTGTTTTCTTATTATTATGTCTACGGATCTTCAACAACAATGATGCTGAGTTGAATACGTTCAGAATCGCTAGAGTAATTGGAGTAGCGAAGAACGCAATGAATGTTGAAGAGCCAAGGAAATAAAGCATGATGGATGAGAAGCTACAAAGTTTATTTATTTTTTAATCCATATGTATTGATAGTTTTGTCACTAAAATTGACAACGGGGGAGATTGTTAGAGCACTGCTCGGTCGAACTCGCAAGCGTTGATATCTCAAGCTTGTTTGTCAAGTTTAGTTGATCACAACTATAGTCTTGATTTCTAGTCTACTTATAGCTATGTCTCGGATTAGGATAGAATGTGTAGTTGAGCTTTAGACTTCACGGTGTTCATTGATTGAAGACGAAGATCTACTGAGGAGAGCTTGGAGGAACTTCATCAACAAAAGGTATGTGGAGACTAAAACTTATCTATCCACTCAGAAGTATATTCTATTATATCTTCTAATGAGACTAAGTCGTATAGCTATATAGACTTTTATATTATACACATTTGATATTTCGAGCTGAGTTTATCTCGCTTATCTATTTCTCGAAATATGTGTTGGAAGCTTTTTGCTTTAACTATATTCATCATTCTTCTTGATGAGTTTAGTTGGAAACTAAATATTAGGTCAAAAGATGATCATGTGGAAATTTCCTTGAAAAATCTTACATGATTTGTGTTAGACAATCATTTGATGTCGACTTGGAAAGTTTCGTATTGATCATTCGATCACTTGAAAATTACTTGAAGCTAATAGTTTGTGTAAGACAGATATTGTCGTCTTCTAAAGATGTTTCAATGATTGAAATGGGAGTTTAGAAGTACTAACCATGTCTAGAGACAACACGGTATGCATACCTAGTATGCGAACTGTATTGTTATGATTCAGGTGTGGGAACCATGTTTGCGTACCCAGTATGCGAACGGTTTTAACTGTCAAGGTCCGGGAACCTTGTATGCGAACGGTTCACCTGAGTTGGGTCCGGGACTGCTGGTCGCGTACCTAGTATGCGAATGGCTGGACAAGGCCAAGGTACGGAGCTGTTGTTTGCGTACCTGGTTTGCGAACACAGTGGTTAAGTTCTAAAATCGGTTAAGTATGATTCTCATACTCATGAACTAAAACATTTATGAATTAAGGAATGCAATCTTTACAAACCGTGGCTTAATGTTCATGAATTGATTCTTGTATAAGTACTTTGTAGGATTACGAATCAATCCAATTTTGTTTCAACTTGTTCATATATATTTCTATGAGATAGTGAACAATTGAACAACTCTATGTAGAACACAGTTAGATTCATTTGATTATCTTTCATGATTGATTGATCATCATATTTGATCTAGAAGCATTAGATGAACGTGGTTAAGACAAAAGTGTTCATATGGCTAGATTCGGTTAACTGTTATTGAGCCAACTCAATATACACGTTTAGGTACGGTTACCCATATCTAAATGAAGGTATATTACATTTGTGTGTAACAAGCTAAGACCATCTAACGATGGATATTGATTGCTATATTTTTAAGTAGACTTAGCTTGAATCTTAAATCAAGTTTTCATCTAACGGTGAATATTGAATGATTTATTACTAAGCTATCTTAGCTTTGATTGTTGAAAGACTATATAAGGAAGAACTCTAGCAACTGGAAAACCTAATCCCGTTACTTTCCTGTGTCCTAGTTGCGTACTAGAGTCGATTCTCCTTTAACCTAGGTTTTTCCAAAACCATATTAGGTTAACGACTTGAAGACTTCATTTGGGATTCGTGAAGCCAGATCCAACTACTTTCTCTGTAGTTGCGTATTCTTATCTTAATTGTTCTATCATATTGAGTACTATCTTCTTTAAGATTTGCTCGAGATTTATCTCCGATAGGTGATAGACGCATTTATGTGTCTATTTTCATCTCTATTGTGTATATTTTTAGTACTAATGTTGGTATTTTATCCCTTTGTAGGTATTTTTGGGGAATAAACATTTTTGGGAAAATTGGCTCGAAAAGTTGTTAAAGGCTCCTGGGAGGACACTTGCTATTCGGACTCTCATTTTGGATAAGGGGTAACCCATTTCCAAGCAGCTGCTAAGCACAGACCGGCACTGGATAGGGGGAGGTCACATTTCTTCTCAAATTTTCAAAACAGATTTTGGCGGGATTTTTTTTTTACAGAAAACAGAAATTTTCTGTTTGGATTTTGGATGATTTTTAAGACGATTCAAGGGCTGATTTTCGTTGGGTTAACTCTGTTAAGGATAAACAAGTATGGTATGGGCTGTAGAATCGATTAAACAGGGATAGAAATCCGTGTTGGAGCAAAACAGGGAGAATTCACAATTTGAGTTATTTTCGATTTACAAAAGAATTTGTGAAGAGTTTACGGCAAGATAGGAGTGTATGGAGTCATTATTCAGTCCTGGGAGAGTTTAAGAGAGTTTGGAAACCAAGTTAACGCGTAAAAACAAGATTAAAATCCCATAACGTGCGGTGAAGAAAAAACGAAAATATTTGGATTAACTCGAGTAATTTTGTGGTTTGGTGGATATATATAGGTTGATTCGAGTCATATTTAGGGGTACGAACAATTTGGGGGAGTTTGGAGAAGTTTAGAGCTATAGAGAAGCGAGAAAAAAATCAACAGAGTCGAGTTCAGAAACTTTTCTGCTGCTGCAAAGAAGAAGAACACGAAGAACATTAGACCTTCAGAGTTAGTCGCAGAGGCAGACTTATTTTCAGTGACAACGAGGTACGGTCGCATCTTCCTTCAGTCACCGAAGCTCTTCAGCAACGACTCGGACTTCTGTTTTAGACCTTCAGCAACTACAGAATCCGCTGCTTAGCACTTTTCACTCTTTTAATCAACTTTTGAACACCAAATATGTATTTTGAGCAAGTGGTTAATATGAGGAGCTAAACCCCTTAGCCGAGGCGACGGAGGAAGCCATTGTTCCATGAAAAGTGGTATAATTCTATTTTAATTATTTATTGCAATTATTTTACATGATTATTTGCATAGAACTTAAAAGAAAAATTGGTTTTTATTGAGTAGTTGTGAAGTGTTTTGATGGGACATGCTTGGTTTTAATACTTTTGATGTTTCATGCTTCGTGCTTACAATTATTACTTCAAAAATCTATTAGAGGCAAATATTAGAATCACTTTAAAGAAGAATATTGCATGAATATTGATTAGAGTTTATCAATTAATTGGTCAATGGTGGAATCCAAAGTCTCGGTATTTTCTTATTATTGTCAAAACAATTCTATTTAATTTTCGAAAATCCTTCACAAGTTCGAGCAACGAACCTTTTTACCACTACAACTATAAAACGACATCAATAGGTAAGATATAAAAAGTAATCACAAAGTTCTTCATCTCAGACTTTTTGATTCCGCAATAACTTCTTCTAATACCATATACCATATAGTTAAGTTATTGTGAGGTGATTGATATTTCTAGGCTGCTCTTCGGGAGTATAAGACCGGATTATCAATTGGTTCCTGTTCACCTTGATTTATCAAAAGACGGAACAAAAACTTCATAGGTATTTCTGTGGGAGACAGATTTATCTATCAGAATAGACTTATCTATGTGAGACAGATTTGTTTATAAGTCTTTGACTTTTGGTCGTAGCAACTCTTAGTTATGGGTGAGATCAGCCAAGGGAATCAAGTGCGCAGAATCCGGCGTGGTTCTAGAGGCGTAAAGAACGCGACTGTACCTTAATAGGTGTGAGACTTGGTTAGGGCTCAACTACATTCCAGTCCGAAGTTAACTTGTAGTAGGCTAGTGTCTGTAGCGTCTTTATACAGTGTGGTGTTAAATATGGACTAGGTCCCGAGGTTATTCTGCGTTTGCGGTTTTCTCGTTAACAAAATTTCTGGTGTCTGTGTTATTTCTTTTCCGCACTATATTTGTTTGTATAATTGAAATATCACAGGTTGTGCGTAGTTCAATCAGTTGATAAATCCGACCTTGTTTGTTGGATATAACTCGATTGACACTTGGGTATTGGTCTTTGGTACCGTCCAAGTTATTTCTCATATCAATCAGGCTCACGGATTTCTATCTGTTAGATTTGTTGATTGCATTGAGAAATAAAGATAAAGCTCTTTGATATATCTCTTGATAGAGCTCGCTTTTAAGTTGGTGCTTATATAAGAGTTTTGTCCATACAAATTTCCTAAAGAATTATTGGGTGTGGTTTTTATACCCCCGCTTTTTCATTTGGTATCAGAGCAGGCAAACATGCTAAGACTTCGCAAGTCTTTGTTTGAAGAAATCCAATGAGTATGGACAACAAAATCTCTGTTGACGCTTCACCACTTTTAGATCTACTCAACTCCGAGTGTGCTCTAGAAACCATCGATGTGGTTGAGTATTTTGATCTAGAAAAAATAATCATAAATCTTGTCGAGAGAAACAACGATTGATAAGGAAATTTGATGGCCTTCATTGCAAAATTTATATCAAAAACTTTGATCTTCGAGAATGCTCTGAAGAGGGAGTTGATCTCTAGTAGAAGTTAGATGAACAAATCCGGATCAATACTGATCTTGTTGCAGAAATTGCAAAAAGTAAGGATTTGAAGCATGTGAAAGAATCTTCAATGGATTTGAGAAACTCCTTTAATTCTTCCCTGAAGAATTGTCGTAAGTCAAGAGATAAGCGAGGTTTAGGCTTTGTGAAACCTGATGTGACTAAGAATTTCTCAGGTGAGTTTAAAGATGTTGGTACATGTATGTTTTGTGGTTCTTGTTAGAGCACTGATGTGATTTCAACTTTGTTGTAGTAAAAGGTTCGTTGAGACTTGTGAAGATTCGAGTTTTTAAATTTAATAAAAATATACAATAATATTACAATTGGTGCAAGAGGTACTGGGACTAAGGATTTAGCCAATCTTCATAACATAAGGTTCACTTATTTATTCTCAACAATTTTAGCTCAAGAAATATAAACATGGACTCTATTTTTGCCAAGGTAGATTCTCAAAACATTGATTGTAAATGTTAAGCATGGGACATCAAATCACCTAAGCTAAGCATGACCCATCTAATCAAATGACAACCAATTTAATCAAATCATATTTCAATTAATTTTAGTGCAAAAGTCATAAAAAAGAATAAAACAAATTTACCCATGTATGAAGTTCGGCCTCTTCCGTCGTCCCAATGTTGGGGTTTAACTCATCATGTCGAAAACACACCTAAAATATGTATTCATGGCTCAAAAAGTGTTTACAAGAAGAGAAAATAATGAAACAGGAAATCTGCAACAGCACAGGTGCGTTACAGACCGACTGTTTCAACTCTCAATTGTTATGATGAAGATAATCATTACAAATCTGAAGATAAATGTTGCAGAAGAGGATGAAGAAACTGTTACAATGAAGATAAATGTTGCAAACCAGTTGAAGAAACTGTTACAACTAGTTGAAGAAACCGTTACGACGGATCAAGAAACCGTCGCTGTTTCCCGAGCAGCAGCAACAACAACAACAGAGTTCTGAAAACTCTTGATTCACGCCTCCTGAGCTCTCCTCTCGACACCCCTTCCTTGTACCTGGAGCAATCTATTTATACTCCTAATCCTCCTTTAATCCGGCCATATCTCCCAAATAATCTTCATTTATCAATATTATTCTCCACGGCCAAAATTTCCATTTTTTGATTTTCCACGCGTTCTCAGCTGTCAACCTTCCTTATTCATCTTCTTCACGCATCTCTATAGTGCAACACACTCGAAACTCATGCATTACACGCCTCAAACTCGTGTCAAATTCACTTGAACCCGTGAAAACTTGTGTCCACTGTTTTGGATTGAAACACGTTATTAAGCCAAATTTGATCGGAAACAACACCCATACCAGCTTTCTATAGTCATATCACGTCTACCCACTAAGTTTCAGGGATTGAATCTCACTAAATCACGTCCAAACATCCGTTCGAAATTCTGCCAGTGAAGAGAAACGTTTTCCCGCAAAAATTCATTTTTTGAATTTGAGAAGAAGATGTCCTCCCCCTAATCCTGCACGGGTGTCCCTTTAGCACTTGTCTTATGGGGTACAAATAGTAATTTTTGGGCGTAGATAGTAAATTTTCCGGGGTTCCTCCGACACATTTTTGGGGTGCTTCCGGTGCATTTCTGGGGTGCCTTTAGTACTCTATACTGGGGTGTAAAACACCACTTTTCGAGCCAATTTTGCCGCAAGAGCTTATTCCCTAGAAAAGACTTAAAAACAACTTTATTAGAAATAAAATGAGTCCTAGATAATGTAGTTATGGGTGAAAATGCGTCACACTTACGTGCTTATCAAATTCCCCCACACTTACATTTTGCTAGTCCTCGAGCAAAACCTCAAGACCCGCTCAACAGCTGGTCATTTGCATAACACCAAGAGAGACCCGCTCAACAGCTGGTCATGTGAATCAAAAGAATAGACCCGCTCAACAGCTGGTCATAATATGATAAGGAAACTCCTACAAAAATAAACAAAAAGTTAATCACTCCCCCATACTTAAATCTAACATTGTCCTCAATGTTATAAAGATGAAATTAAAAACATGAACAAGGAGAAACTGTTACTACTTAAAGGAAGTGAGGAAGGATATTACCGTAGTCGACGCATAAGCATGGGTTACCTCCCAAGAAGTGCTAAGTTTAAAGTATTCAGCCAGACTAGGAAAGGATTAGTCACTCGAATCATAAAATAACAGTCGGAACAACTGTGGGTCTTCAAAACCAAATAGAGCTGACCAAAGGAAACTGCAATAAACCAAGAAAATGAACAAGACTAGCATGCCCTTATCTAGTTTCCTGATTAAGATATCTAAATCTAATTGTGGTTCAGGTTCAGGTTCTATGAAAGGGTCTAAATAAAATATTTTCATTGGCTGCCTTTCTTCATAGGTGGGATCCGAATTATTAGGTCCTAAAGTCTGGAAAATCTCAAATAGGAACTTAGAAGCACACAATAATAACCTAAATAACTGAGGATCCTCTAAGTCAATCAGATTTGACTTACATAATTGACCACAATGAGAGTAGTGGTCATTCTTAAGTAAATGTGTCGATTCTATTAACCTAAAGTACTTAGGCTTAGTCTCAGAACTTAATATTCGACACATTTGAAATATAAACGTTCCCACAGTTGGAAGAAAACTATTTGGTGGGAAAACAAAGTCAATCTTGGTATCATAGCCTGGGCAAACCACATCAACCATATGATGGGTTTCTAACGACTGAACTTCTTCCTGAACATCATTAGGTTCGGGAAAACGAGTATGAAGGTAATCTTGTAAAATGGTTGAGGCACAGATATCAAGTCCTAAGTGAGGGGACTTTCTGAGAGTTAAAGGTAAGGCACTAGGAAAGTGATAATCACCCCCAAACTTAGAGTTTTCAGTGTCTCTAGATAGACTAGTCACAATCTCCCTAATTTCTAGATCATCAGATTCTTGGAAATGGTCAATTGATTTTTCTAAGTTATTATCAGGTAGTGCATCTTTACTCATCTCTACGGGTCTATCTTCTTCATCTAAGACTATTGTTTCTAAGTCGCTAGACTCTAAAACAGCATTTTCAGAATAAACCCGTTCCTCTAAACCACTATCGGCTTTGTAATCAAAAGGAAAAACTACATCGTCTAAAACGGTGGTATCCCTAATCAAATCCTCTTCCTTTTGAATAGGTGAATAATCATAAAAATTATTTGGATTTGAACTAGAAATAATATCATCATTACAAAGATCAATTGGATTAATAGTTTCCTAATCACTATGCCTACATATTTCAAATTCTTCATTATTACTATCCTCATCATCATAATAGTACGAAGATGATTGAACCTTATCTAAATAAGTAGTGTCTTTTATTCTAACCTCGTCCTCTAAATTAGGCAAATATTCACCATCGATATCAAGGGTAAAATTGGAAACACTATTTTTAATAATTAGATCTTTTAGAGAAGTTCTTTTCTGGGTCTCTAACAAAAGCATCTGGGCCGACTCACATGATTTCCTGACATAATCTAGGAAAGAAGGTAAAGAAAGTTCACTCGTTGCATTTTAGTCCATAACTAAGTTATTCATTTCTGCAAACTTACGTGCTATCTCAGCTAACTTACGTGTTGACTCTAGTAAAGAGGAATTACCAGAATTATTCTCGTAAGACCAATTCGTGTGTGGATAGTACTTTGGCTCACCATGGGATGAACCATAACCTTTAAAAGATTGGCGTTCCCAACTACTATTCCCACCATGGTCATAAAAATGATGATGTCCATAATCAAATTCAGGTCGATACTCATTGTATTGGCTTCTATCATACCAGTTCGACATTCTTAATTGCAAGGGAATTCTACACAATCACAAGCAAGGCTGACTTTACCAAATCAAACCTATAAAATCTAGCAAACAACAAGCATGATGGCTCCCTTAGATTGTTTCTATACCAGCTTCTATTCCTTCAAAAGGCAACTAGGTATCGTTTTAGCAAACCTCTCTAGATCGATCCGAATAAAGTGAGTCGAAGAGAAGTAGGGGAAGCTCAGAGGAGCTTTGATACCCCCACCTCTTTGGCAACGTTTCCCATTAGGACGGCTCTAGTCGACTCACAGTAATCTTCCTGAACTTTTGAGTTAAGCTAATAAGATACCCAATACTTCCCTTTGAATGACTTTCCTACAAGCTCGTTACCCTATCGGTCTCGTTCTAATCAGTATTTTAAACTCGGGTTCGCGTAGGTTATGTGTTCCTAGGGCGGGCAAGAAGAGAACGGTGATGAAATCCGAACCCTTATCTTGTATGGCCTGGCCTTGCCCTTTACTAGGAAATTAAAGTCCGTATTCAAAACCTCAACATATATGCACCTTAAGGAAGATAGTAAACCCGCTGACAGGGGATTCGCGGGTGTTTAGAAGCTTACCTCTCGTACCAGACGGGCGATGAAACGGTTGTAGTCGACTCGGGCCACTGACTCCTGTGTCAGTGTACGAACCCGAGGGGCCGAGACGATATCGTAATCGTCGTCCTTCCCTGCAAACAATTTATATTTATAAAAAAAATGTACCCTTCCGTAGGGTTTAAAAATAATTAAAGTCCAATGTTTAATGTTCCAAAAATAAAAATAAAATACAAAAATAAAGTCCTATTTACAGTTTCTAAAAATAAAATCTAAAAAATAAAAATAAAATAAAATCTAATTAATTAAAAAAATAAAATATCTTCGTCTTTTCTCCGTTCTTTTCGCTTTGTCTAGCTTTTAATCCCCCAGGTCTTTCGTCTCCAATTCCTTTTTGATTCAAAACCTGCAACAAAAAGACAAATACCCAAGAAACGTAAAAAAGAACAAAAGAATAAAACTCTAAAAACTCTAAATTTAAAAACAAATCCGCGTCGGCGGCGCCAAAAATTGATCAAATTTTAGATAGTGGTAGTAAAAGGTTCGTTGAGACTTGTGAAGATTTGAGTTTTTAAATTTAATAAAAATATACAATAATATTACAATTGGTGCAAGAGGTACTGGGACTAAGGATTTAGCCAGTCTTCATAACATAAGGTTCACTTATTTATTCTCAACAATTTTAGCTCAAGAAATATAAACATGGACTCTATTTTGTCCAAGGTAGATTCTCAAAACATTGATTGTAAATGTTAAGCATGGGACATCAAATCACCTAAGCTAAGCATGACCCATCTAATCAAATGACAACCAATTTAATCAAATCACATTTCAATTTATTTTAGTGCAAAAGTCATAAAAAGAATAAAACAAATTTACCCATGTATGAAGTTCGGCCTCCTCCGTCATCTAAGTGTTGGGGTTTAACTCATCATATCGAAAACACACTCAAAATATGTATTCATGGCTCAAAAAGTGTTTACAAGAAGAGAAAATAATGAAACAGGAAATCTGCAACAGCACAGGTGCGTTACAGACCGACTGTTTCAACTCTCAACTGTTATGATGAAGATAATCGTTACAAATCTGAAGATAAATGTTGTAAAAGAGGATGAAGAAACTGTTACAATGAAGATAAATGTTGCAAACCAGTTGAAGAAACTGTTACAACTAGTTGAAGAAACCGTTACGACGGATGAAGAAACCGTCGCTGTTTCCCGAGCAGCAGCAGCAACAACAACAGAGTTCTGAAAACTCTTGATTCATGCCTCCTGAGCTCTCCTCTCGACCCCAAACTCTCGACACCCCTTCCTTGTACCTGGAGCAATCTATTTATACTCCTAATCCTCCTTTAATCCGGCCATATCTCCAAAATAATCTTCATTTATCAATATTATTCTCCACGGCCAAAAATTCCATTTTTTGATCTTCCACGTGTTCTCAGCTGTCAACCTTCCTTATTCATCTTCTTCACGCATCTCTGTAGTGCAACACACTCGAAACTCATGCATTACACGCCTCAAACTCGTGTCAAATTCACTTGAACCCGTGAAAACTTGTGTCCACTGTTTTGGATTGAAACACGTTATTAAGCCAAATTTGATCGGAAACAACACCCATACCAGCTTTCTATAGTCATATCACGTTTACCCACTAAGTTTCAGGGATTGAATCTCACTAAATCACGTCCAAACATCCGATCGAAATTCTGCCAGTGAAGAGAAACGTTTTCCCGCCAAAATTCATTTTTTGAATTTGAGAAGAAGATGTCCTCCCCCTAATCCTGCACGGGTGTCCCTTTAGCACTTGTCTTATGGGGTGCAAATAGTAATTTTTGGGCGTAGATAGTAAATTTTCCGGGGTTCCTCCGACACATTTTTGGGTGCTTCCGATGCATTTCTGAGGTGCCTTTAGTACTCTATCCTGGGGTGTAAAACACCACTTTTCGAGCCAATTTTGCCGCAAGAGCTTATTCCCTAGAAAAGACTTAAAAACAACTTTATTAGAAATAAAATGAGTCCTAGATAATGTAGTTATGGGTGAAAATGCGTCACACTTACGTGCTTATCAAGCACTGCTCGGTCGAACACACAAGCATTGCTATCTAAAGCTTGTTTGTCACGTTTAGTTGATCAAAACTATAGTCTTGTTTTCTAGTCTACTTATAACTATGTCTCGGATTAGGATAGAATGTGTAGTTGAGCTTTATACTTCACGGCGTTCATCAATTAAAGATGAAGATCTACCGAGGAGAGCTTGGAGGAACTTCATCAACAAAAGGTATGTGGAGACTAAAACTTATCCATCACTCAGAAGTATATTCTATTATATTTTCTAATGAGACTAAGTCGTATAGCTATATAGACTTTTATATTATACAAATTTGATATTTCGAGCTGAGTTTATCTCGCTTATCTATTTCTTGAACGCATCTATCACTCAGAAGTCTATTTCTATTATATCTCTTATTAAGACAAAAGTCATATAGATTTTGCTTCAATTGTGTCTTGTATACTTTTATGAGAATATAAACAATTGAATAACTCTATAACTAGTTTCATTTGAGTCATTTGACCTAGTTGTGATTAAGATGAACAAGGTTGATATGAAAGTGTTCATATGTCTAACTTCGATTAACTATTGTTGAGCCAACTAAGTGTACACGTTTAGGTACGGTTACGCATATCTAAATGAAGGTACATTACATTTGAGAAACTCCTTTAATTCTTCCCTGAAGAATTGTCGTAAGTCAAGAGATAAGCGAGGTTTAGGATTTGTGAAACCTGATGTGACTCAGAATTTCTCAGATAAGTTTAAAGATGTTGGTACATGTATGTTTTGTGGCTCTTGTTAGAGCACTGCTCGGTCGAACTCACAAGCGTTGCAATCTCAAGCTTGTTTGTCAAGTTTAGTTGTCAAAACTATAAGTCTTGATTTCTAGACTACTTATAGCTATGTCTCATATTAGGATAAAATGTGTAGTTGAGCTTTAGACTTTACGACGTTCATCGATTGAAGACGAAGAACTACTAAGGGGAGCTTGTGGAACTTCATCAACAAAAGGTATGTGGAGACTTTAACACATCTATCACTCAGAAGTCTATTTCTATTCTATCTCTTATTTAGACAAAAGTCATATAGATTTTGCTTCAATTGTTTCTTGTATACTTCTATGAGAATATAAACAATTGAACAACTCTATAACTAGTTTCATTTGAGTCATTTGACCTAGTTGTGATTAAGATGAACAAGGTTGATATGAAAGTGTTCATATGTCTAACTTCGGTTAACTATTGTTGAGCCAACTAAGTGTACACGTTTAGTTACAGTTACGCATATCTAAATGAAGGTACATTTCATTTGAATGTAACAAGCTAAGTTCGATCTAACGGTTGAAATATATTAGCTTGAATCTAATCATGTTTTCATCTAACGGTGAATATTGAATGCTTTGTTACCAAGGTAACATTGATTGCAAACCCTGATTTGAAGATTATATAAGGGAGAACTCTAGCAACTGGGAAACCTAATCACCATACCTCCTGTGTGATACTAGTTGCGACTAGATTCGATTCTCCTTTTACCTAGGTTTTTCTAAAACCATTATAGGTTAACCGACTTAAAGACTTCATTGGGATTCTGAAGCCAAACCCAACTATTTTCTCTGTAGTTGCGTGTTCTGATCTTACTTTGTTTTATCGTATTGAGTACTATCTTCTCTAAGATTTGCTCGAGGATCAATCTCCGATAGGTAAGATAAAAAGTAGTCACAAATATCTTCGTCTCATCATTTGTGATTCCACAGTATCTTGTTCCGCTTCCATACGGTTAATATAATTGTGAGGTGATTGATATTACTAGGCTGTTCTTCGGGAATATAAGTCCGGTGTATCAATTGGTTCTTGTTCACCTTGATTTATAAAAAGACGGAACAAAAAACTCGTAGGTATTTCTGTGGGAGACAGATTTATCTGTTCAATAGACTTTTCTATGTGAGGCAGTTTCATTTATCAAGCCTTCGAATTTGGGTCATATCAACTCTTAGTTGTGGGTTAGATCAGCTAAGGGAATAAAGTGCGTACAGTCCTGCTAGGATTCAGATGCGTAAGGAACGCGACTGTACCTTAATCAATGTGAGATTAGTTAGGGCTCAAATACATTCCAGTTCGAAGTTAACTTGTAGTAGGCTAGAGTCTGTAGCGGCTTAATACAGTGTGGTGTTCAAATATGGACTAGGTCAAGGGGTTTTTCTGCATTTTCGGTTTCCTCGTTAACAAAATTTATTGTGTCTGTGTTATTTCTTTTCCGCATTATATTTTCTATATAATTGAAATATCACAGGTTGTGCGTAGTTCAATCAATTACATAATCCAACCTTTGGTTGTTGATATAAATTGATTGAAACTTGAACATTGGTCTTTGGTACCTTTCAAGTTGTTTCTCATAATAATCAGGCTCGTGAATTTCTATCTGTTTGATTTGCTGATTACATTGAGAGACAGAGATATAACTCTTGGATGTATTTTCCTTGATTGAGTCTGACTGTCTAGATGATTCTCTTGGAAATGTATTGGAGTTAGTCCATACAGATTTCCGAAACGAAATATCGGGTGTGGTTGTTAGACCCCCATAAATCACCTCACAATAATCTTAATTGTATGATAGCGAAACAAGATATTTTGGAATCACAAACGATGAGACGAAGATATTTGTGACTACTTTTTATCTTACCTATCGGAGATTGAATCTCCAGCAAATCTTAGAGAATATAGTACTCAATACTATAGATCAAAGGAAGATCAAAACACGCAACTACAGAGTAAATAGTTTGGTTTGACTTCAAAATCCCAATGAAGTCTTAAAGTCGTTAACCTATAATGGTTTTAGAAAAACCTAGGTTAAAGGAGAATCGAATCTAGTCGCAACTAGTATCACACAGGAGGTGTGGGGATTAGGTTTCCCAGTTGCTAGAGTTCTCCCTTATATAGTCTTCAAATCAGGGTTTGCAATCAATGCTACCTTGGTAACAAAGCATTCAATATTCACCGTTAGATGAAAACCTGATTAGATTCAAGCAAATATCTTTCAACCGGAAGATCAAACTTAGCTTGTTACACACAAATGAAAAGTGACTTTATTTAGATATGGGTAACCGTACCTAAATGCGTACACCTTATTGGCTCAACAATAGTTAACCGAAGTTAGCCATATGATCACTTTCGTATCAACCTTGTTCATCTCAATCACAACTACTTCAAATGAATCAAATGAAACTAGTTCTTAGAGTTGTTCAATTGTTTATATTCTCATAGAAGTATACAAGACAAAATTGAAGCAAAATCGATTTTGATTCACTCGAATCAATTCATGAACATTATAGCCACGGTTTGTAAAAGATTGCATTCCTTATTATGTAAATGTATTAGTTCATGAACAAACCTATTTTAGAACATAATCTACTCAAGTATGCAAACGGGTACGCATACCTAACTTAGTTGAATACGCACTTGGTCTTGGTTCGCCAGTATGCAAACGGGTATGCATACGGTCATACAACAAAACTTAGTTGAATTCCCGGACTTGAACTGTTATGCCGGTACGCATACGGGTATGCATACTAAATTCCCGGACTTCAACTATCAAACCAGTACGCATACGGGTATGCATACTATGGTTCCCGGACTTGGAATAACTTGCAACAGTTAGCATACAAGTACGCATATTGTGCTATATACAATCAATGGTTAATTGTTCTAAACTCCATTCTAACCATTGAAATATTCTTGGAAGACGAGAATAGCTATCTCACACAAACTATTAACTTCAAAGCAATTTTCAAGTGATTAATAGATCAAGACGAATCATTCCGAGTCTACATCAAATGACTGTCTCACACAAATCATGTAAGATGTTACCAGGCGATTTTCACATGATCATCTTTTGACTTTCGTCAAGAATATACGATGAACTTGGTTAAAGCGAAAGCTTACCAACACATATTTCGATAAATATGTATGCGAGTTAAACTCAGCTCGAAATATCAAATGTGTATAATATAAAGTCTATATAGCTATACGACTTTTGTCTCAATAGGAGATAAAATAGAAATAGACTTCTGAGTGATAGATGAGTTCAAGTCTCCACACACCTTTTGTTGATGAAGTTCCACAAGCTCCCCTTAGTAGTTCTTCATCTTCAATCGATGAACGCCGTGAATTCTAAAGCTCAACTATACATTTTATCCTAATCCGAGACATAGATATAAGTAGACTAGAAATCAAGACTTATAGTTTTGGCAACTAAACTTGACAAACAAGCTTGAGATAGAAACGCTTGCGATTTCGACCGAGCAGTGATCTAACAATCTCCCCCTTTGTCAATTTTAGTGAATAAACTATCAATACATATGGATTACAAAATAAATAAACTTTGTAGCTTCTCAGCCAAATGCTTGATTTCCTTGGTTCTTCAACATTACTCGAAATCATCGTCACTTCCAAGTACTCTAGTGATTCTGAACGTGTTCAACTCAGCATCATAGATGTTGAAGATCCGTAACCATCACAATAAGAAAACCATTATTCTCAATTATTATTATACAGTGTCATAGTATTATTACACATCATCAAAGTTCAATTGTATCACAACTTTGAAAATAATACTACGGTGATACGTATCACTCCCCCTTAGTCAATACTTCATCTCACATGAAAACCGCTCCTCTTTACATAATGATCCGTAAACCATATGTATTTGAAGTGTGAACTACACAATAATTCTCCCCCTTTTTGTCAATATAAATTGGCAAAGGTACGAAAACTAGCGGGATCATAATGAAATTCTCATAGAGATACTTCATGACTAAAAGAGAACATATCAACTTTGTTTCGATGATTTCACATAGTTGAAACTTAGTGTATTCATCAAGGAGTTTATAAAGATACAAGAAAACTCCTACAATATTCCACAGTTGCACTCCCCACAAAGATTTGGCAATTAAGCACAAGTTCAATTAAAAACTCTCCCCCATAAAATGTCATTCCCGAAAGGAACAACAAGAGCGACCTTAGTTTCACAAGAAAAGAAGGATTTCTTTGGACATTAACAAATTTCATGAAACATGAATTTGTATCCAGAAAACTCAATTAAACTAACCACAAGAGAACCCATGATTAATTTAATAGGAAATGCTCAACATAAGAAAACTTACGGAGCCGTACAGTACTTTCACATAGAAGTGGATCAGGGAAAGATCAATACTGCGGAATATTCAAAGATTCATTATATTTTTCATCAATATTTGCATAATGACACAATAGACTTAATCTTTGTTATCAAAAGTTCATTCTATTTTCCATCAATATTTGCATAATGCAATAATAGACTTAACTTTTGACATATATGAGACAATCAAAGTTCACGGACGCAAACACACATATCCCATAACAATTTTTTGCAATATATAAAACCAAAAAAGATTGATACTGCAAAATCATCTTCCAAATAAACTTTAGAATTTAAATAAATAAATCTAAAAATATTGCAAGATGAAAATCGTTGGCAATAGCAATGCGTAATCACAATATAGGCTATTCCAAACCCTAGTTATCTTTCTTTAAAGAATAAATTCTCATAAGAAGTTTCCTAGACATTAAGACCTCTGAAAAATTATTTATCGTCCCCGAACTCCTTGTCGTCAACAGCCATTGAAACATAAGGTTCATGAAGAAAGGAGTCAATTCCAATAAACCTTCTTGACTGATGCCGAACCAGGGCCTTTTGAATTTCAAGAGTCCTTAAAACAATAGCCTTTATTTTCTGAATCTCCTTCCTTGTTTCCTTCAACTCTTCAAGAACACCAGAAAATTTCTGAAGATTAGAGGGGATAACCCTTGGTTTCTTCATATTCTTCCTTTTTCTCTTCAAAGTTGTGGAGAAAGGAGACTTATCTTTTTCCTTCATGATTGATGGATTAACAATCATATTGACATCTTTTCCATCAGAAGACATGATACTTGGAGTCTCCATACAAGTATGGAATTGTGAAAAATACACAAATAGAGCTCAACAAGCAATCTTGTGATAAAAAGAGTTTTTCAGGGAAGGAAAAAGGAATGCTGGGTTATGGAAACTATAAACAGAGTAGGATTCACGTATGACCAATTCATAACCTTGAAGAAGGTAAAATCGTCGATTTTAACCCTCTTTTAATGATTTTTTTTTTTTTCAATACTAATTTATGATATGAAAAGATCAACAGAATTCCAGAAAACAGCAACCAAGAAAAAATAAAAACAATTCTTTTCCTAAAGCCTAAACTGTGCAAACTCTTGTCTCTTTGAAGTCAGGCACATGAGACAAGACGCACTTTCAATACAATTAAGTTGTGTTGGGGTGAACAATAATCTGTCCACCATATACTTTTCGTATGGAATTCTTAATACCCCTTTTCACAAAATGTTTATACCTTGTTCTTTTCCGGAGAGGTCTAATTAATTCTTTAGAAATTAACTTCTTCGGAGAGGAATTGAGTTTGTTACTTACCTCAGGTGAATTAGACTTATGAACAAGTTTGAGCTTGTTTGCTAATCGATTTGCTCTCCGTTGAAGTTTATTGACATATCTTATTTTATGTTTGTACTTGTAACACTTAAAGAGTTCATGACCCATAAAAGCACACTAAGTTAATGTCAATGTGGAGGATGGTTCAGACACCATAGCTGAGCATGCTGCTAAACAAATTGAGGTACCTGAAACATGTGAAATAGGATCTTCAGTAGAAAGGGAAAAATCCATTTTATCCTCCATAGTGGTTGAAGAAGTTTATCCAGGAAGAATATCAAGATTGATGTACGTATTGCAACAATTATCAAAATCAATATTTTCACCAAGGAGTGCAACACTTGACTTTTCATCTTCATCTGAATCATAGTGATCAGACATCTTATCAAGGGTTGCAGCAAGACCTTTGTTCCCAGTGTATTTTCTACGATTTGGACACTCATAAGCAAAATGACCAAAACCTTTACACTTGAAGCACTGTGGCATATCTTCATCATCAGTATCGACGGTTTCCCTATTTTTAGGAGGAGCACGGTCATGAGGTTTGACTGATGACCTGGGTTTATCTCTGATGAACCGTTTACTTCTCTTCAAAAGAAGATCCCTAAACTGTCTTGTGTTCAGTTAAACTGAGTTGTCAAGATCTTCATCTGATGAATCAGTCTCAATAGGATCAACAACAGAGTTGCCAACACTTTTACTTTTGTCAAGCAATTTAGTGTTCTTTTGTGCTTTGAAAGCAATATCCTTCCTAGATTTGGATGTATGCTCATGATCAAAGATATTTAACTTCCCAACAAGAGTATTTATGGATAAAGCATTAATGTTATTTCCTTCAACGATGGCATGCTTCTTAGAATTGTATTTGGCTGGCAATGATCTGAGAATTTTAATCATAATGTCCTTTTCAGGAATAGTCACCCAACGTAAAAGATGCATTAACAATTTCAGACACTTTGTGATTAAACTCATCAAATGAATCTTTATCAGCCATATGAAGGTTTTCCAAATAAGAATTTAGGTTTTGAAGCCTAGCTTCTTTCTCAGAGGAATTTACTTCGAATACAGTTTCTAAGATATCTCGGGCTTCTTCAGACTTAGTGCACGTAGTCACATGGTGCTGAAGATCTGGGGTAATGGCATGGATGATAGCATTTAATCCATCATAATTTTTCTTTGCAGCAAGAATCTCGGCAGGATCATAAGCACCAATATCCTTCAGAACAGTTACATCGCCTTCTGCAACAACCGGAGGATCATATCCATTAACTACACGAACCCATGATTGAAAATAACGCACTTGAAGAAAGCCACACATAACAATTTTCCACCATAGATAATTCGAGCCATCGAAGACTGGTGGTACGTTTATAGAGATAGCGTTTTTATCCATAGAGTCAGATTGCTACAAACACAGACTTATGAGGTCTAAACGTGTTTGCCTGCTCTGATACCAATTAAAAAACGGTGGTCTAACAACCACACCCAATATTTCGTTTCGGCAATCTGTATGGACTAACTACAATATATTTCCAAGAGAAGCAACTAGACAGTAAGACTCAATCAAGGAAAATACATCCAAGAGTTATATCTCTGTTTCTCAATGTAATCAGCAAATCAAACAGATAGAAATCTGCGAGCCTGATTATTATGAGAAACCACTTGAACGGTACCAAAGATCAAGGTTAAAGTGCCAATCAATTTATATCAACAACCAAAGGTTGGATTATCTAATTGATTGAACTACACACAACCTGTGATATTTCAATTATATAATAATATAATGCGGAAAAGCAAAAACACAGACACTAGGAATTTTGTTAACGAGGAAACCACAAGTGCAAAAAAAACCCGGGACCTAGTCCTGATTTGAACACCACACTGTATTAAGCCGCTACAGACTCTAGCCTACTACAAGTTAACTTCGGACTGGAATGTAGTTGAGCCCTAACCAATCTCACACTGATTAAGGTAAAGTCACGTTCCTTATGCCTCTAAATCCCAGCAGGACTCTACGCACCTGATTCCCTTAGCTGATCTCACCCACAACTTAGAGTTGCTACGATCCAAAGTCAAAGACTTGATTAAAAAATTTGTCTCACACAGAAAAGAATATTGAATAGATAAATCTGTCTCCCACAGAAATACCTACGAGTTTTTTGTTCCGTCTTTTTATAAATCAAGGTGAACAGGAAAAAATTGATACACCGTACTTATATTCCCGAAGAACAACCTAGTAATATCAATCACCTCACAATAATCTTAATCGTATGGTAGCGAAACAAGATATTATGGAATCACAAACGATGAGACGAAGATGTTTGTGACTACTTTTGATCTTACCTATCGGAGATTGAATCTCGAGCAAATCTTACAGAAGATAGTACTCAATACGATAGAACAAAGAAAGATCAGAACACGCAACTACAGAGAAAATAGTTGGGTCTGGCTTTAGAATCCCAATGAAGTCTTAAAGTCGTTAAAATATAATGGTTTTAGAAAAACCTAGGTTAAAGGCGAATCGAATCTAGTCGCAACTAGTATCACACGGGAGGTGTGGGGATTAGGTTTCCCAGTTGCTAGAGTTCTCCCTTATATAATCTTCAAATCAGGGTTTGCAATCAATGCTACCTTGGTAACAAAGCATTCAATATTCACCGTTAGATGAAAACCTGATTAGATTCAAGCAAATATCTTTCAATCGTTAGATCTAACTTAGCTTGTTACACACAAATGAAAAGTGACTTCATTTAGATATGGGTAACCGTACCTAAACGTGTACACCTTGTTGTCTCAATAATAGTTAACTGAAGTTAGACATATAAACACTTTCATATCAACCTTGTTCATCTCAATCACAACTAGTTCAAAGTACTCAAACTAAGCTAGTTCTAGAGTTGTTCAATTGTTTATATTTTCATTGAAGTATACAAGACACAATTGAAGCAAAATCGATTTTGATTCAATAGAATCAATTCATGGACATTATAGCCACGGTTTGCAAAAGATTATATTCCTTATTATATATAAATGTATTAGTTCATGAACAAACCGATTTTAAAACATAACCTACTCAATTATGCAAACGGGTACGCATACCTAACTTAGTTGAATACGCACTTGGTCTTGGTTCGTCAGTATGCGAACGGGTATGCATACGGTCGTACAACCAAACTTAGTTGAATTCCGGACTTGAACTGTTATGCCGGTACGTATACGGGTATGCATACTAAGTTCCCGGACTTCAACTATCAAACCAGTACGCATACGGGTATGCATACTATGGTTCCCGGACTTGGAATAACTTGAAACAGTTAGCATACAAGTACGTATACTGCGTTATATCCAATCAATGGTTAATTATTCTAAACTCCATTTTAATCATTGAAACATTCTTGGAAGACGAAAATAACTTTCTCACATAAACTATTAGCTTCAAAGCAATTTTCAAGTGATTAATAGATTAATGCGAAACATTCCAAGTCTACATCCAGTGACTGTCTCACACAAATCATGTAAGATGTTACCAGACGATTTTCACATGATCATCTTTTGACTTTCGTCAAGAATATAAGATGAACTTGGTTAAAGCGAAAGCTTACCAACATATATTCCGAGAAATATGTAAGCGAGTTAAACTCAGCTCGAAATATCAAATGTGTATAATATAAAGTCTATATAGTTATACGACTTTTGTCTCAATAGGAGATAAAATAGAAATATACTTCTGAGTGATAGATGAGTTCAAGTCTCCACATACCTTTTGTTGATGAAGGTCTACAAGATCCCCTCAGTAGTCTATATAGTTTTTCTGCATTTGCGGTTTCCTTGTTAAAAAAATTTCTGGTGTCTGTGTTATTTCTTTCCCGCATTATATTTTTTATATAATTGAAATATCACAGGTTGCGCGTAGTTCAATCAATTAAATAATCCAACCTTTGGTTGTTGATATAAATTGATTGACACTTGAACCTTGATCTTTGGTACCGTTCAAGTGGTTTCTCATAATAATCAGGCTGGCGGATTTCTATCTGTTTGATTTGCTTATTACATTGAGAAACAAAGATATAACTCTTGGATGTATTTTCCTTGATTGAGTCTTACTGTCTAGTTGATTCTCTTGGAAATATATTGGAGTTAGTCCATACAGATTGCCGAAACGAAATATTAGGTGTGGTTGTTAGACCCCCGCTTTTTCAGTTCTTGTAATCATTTTCAACATACATGTATGCCCTTAAAGAAAAATTTAAAGTTTGCAAGTGATCTTCACAAGAAAGCTGTACAACTGTTTACTGCTATAAATAGGTGTACAAAACTAAAAAGATAACCTAAATGGGTTAGTAGTGTTAGTATGGGAGCCTTTGTTCTAAAATCAACATCACCCTTTCAATGGTTCCTTGATAGTGGATGTAGCCGGCATATGACTGAAGATCTTTCTTGGTTTGTGAACTTTAGCGATTTTTAAGGAGGTCCAGTAACATTCGGAGATGGGAGTTTTTACTACATAAGCAAGTAGGGGACGATCAAACTACCAGGCATTCCTGAAATCCATGATGTCGTATATATTAAAGGTATGACTGCCAATGTTCTTTCTGTTAGTCAAATCTGTGACAAAGGCCATAAAGTTGTCTTCAATGCGAATGGATGTGACATTGTAGACAAGACTAGAAAAGTAATTTTTCAGGGAACTCGTGGTAAAAATAATTGTTATCTCTTGGATACTCAGTTTAATAATTGTTGCAATTTGACTTAGGTGGAATCTACACATCTTTGCCATGAGCGTTTTGGTCACATCAATTATCGCCTTCTAACTAAGATCATTAATAAAGAACTTGTTATATGTGTTCCCAAAATCAATGCTAAGATTGATGGTGTTTGTGGTGTCTGTCAAAAGGGTAAACAAACAAAAGTTCCACATAAATCATCTCGAGATATTCTCACTAAAGTTCCACTTGATTTAATTCATACGGATCTCTTCGGCCCTATTCAACAACCTACTGTTGCTGGGAATAAGTATGCTTTAGTTATGGTAGATGATTACACCAGATTCACTTGGGTAGCATTTTTGGCTCATAAGAATAAAACCCTTAGTGAATTCAAGATTATTGTTAACAGAATCCAGAACGAACAAGGTCGCAAGCAAAGAAAATTAGAAGCGACCGTGGAACTAAATTCAAGGACACTAAGGTTTTTGAATTTTGTGATAAACTGGGGATTATTCAACTATACTCACCACCCATTACTCCATAAGCCAATGGAGTTGCAGAAAGGAAGAATAGGAACATTCAGGAAACGGTAAGGGTAATGCTCCATAACAAAAACTTACCGTTAAAGTTTTGGGGAGAAGCTGTTTTCACACCATGCTATTTGATCAACCGTGTCTATCTACGGTCAAAGACCCTAAATACTCCTTATGAGTTGTGGTACGGTAAGAAGCCCAAGTTACACTATCTCAGGGTGTTTGGCAGTAAGTGCTACATTCTAAAAGATCGAGAACAGAAAAAGAAATTTGATTCTGAAAGCGATGAAGGTATCTTTCTTGGTTGTGCATCTGACAGCCGTGGTTTTCGAGTATACAATCTCAGAACCCATGTTATGATGGAATCAACAAATGTTATCATTAACGATCTGAGCAATTTCCGTCATGATGACCCTCCTGCTGAATTGCCTCCAACGGAGATAATTGAGAAAGTCAAAGAAATCTCAGAATCAGTAGAAGTTGTTCCAACAGTTTCTTATCCCGATATTTCTAGTGACGAGGAGAGAACCCCTAGTCAGGGTAATCCTGTGGAACGAGAACGTGCTCCGCCTCAGCACCTCTGGGTTCAAAGGAATCATGATACTAACAGTATTATTGGAGGTAAAGATTCTACAACTAAGATGAGAGTACAACTTCAAAATATCTGCAATTTTGGATGTTATCTATCGCTAGTAAAACCAAAAAAAATAAATGAAGCTCTTAGCGATCCTTTCAGGGTGCATGCAATGCATGAAGAGTTAAATCAATTCCAAAGACAAGATATATGGGAACTCATACCTTGTTCCTCCAATGTAAATATTGTTGGTACTGAATGGATATTCAAGAACAAGTCAGATGAATTTGGCACAATTGTCAGAAACAAAGTTAGACTTGTCGCTCAGGGATACTCACAGATTGAAGGTATCGATTTTGACGAGACCTTTGCTCCTGTAGCACGCCTTGAGTCCATTAGGTTGTTGTTAGCTCATGCTTGTTTTCTCAAGATTAAGTTATTTCAAATGGACGTAAAATCCGCATTCTTAAATGGATGCTTAAAGGAAGAGGTCTATGTTTCTCAACCTAAAGGATTTGAAAGTTCAGAATTTCCAGATCATGTCTATAGGCTCAGAAAGGCATTGTATGGATTAAAACAAGCACCTCGTGCCTGGTTCGAAAAACTGACCACTTCCCTTCTTAGAAAAGGTTTTTCGAGAGGCGGTGCTGATAAAACATTGTTTACCAAATGGAGTGGGAAGGATGTTGTTACTGCTCAAGTATATGTAGATGATATCATCTATGGATCGAACTCTGAGAAACTTGCAAAATATTTTCAAGTCTCTCTTGGAAGGGAGTTTAAGATGAGCAATGTTGGTGAATTAAAATTCTTTTTAGGATTACAAATTCAACAACACAAGGATGGAATTTACTTATCTCAAGAAAAATATGCTAGGGATCTTGTAAAAAGGTTCGGTCTTGAGAAGTCAACTCCAAAACTTACTCATATGCCCACTACTGGCAAGCTGTATAGAGATGAGAAAGATGTCAATGTGGATCAGAAACTTTATCAATCAACCATTGGAAGTCTTTTATATCTTATATCTATGAGACCTGATATTGCTTTTAGTGTTGGTTGTTGTGCTAGATTTCAGGCTAATCCAAAGGAATCTCATCTTGCAGCTGCAAAAAGGATCATGAGATATATTCAACATACTATCGGTCATGGTCTATCTTATACTTTTGATACTAACACTTATCTTACTGCTTATTCAGATGCTGATTGGGCAAGATGTGTGGAAGAAAAAAAGAGTACATCCGAGGGATTTTACTATATAGGATTGAATCTTGTGGAATGGCATAGCAAGAAATAAAAATCACAATCCCTTTCAACATGCGAAATAGAATATATTGCTGCAGGTTCGTGTTGTAATCAACTTCTATGGATGAAACAAATGCTTGCAAATTATGGAATTGACACTAGAATAATGAACATCTTTTGTGATAACTCAAGTGCGATTCGCATCACTGAGAATCCTGTTAAGCACTCAAGAACTAAGCACATCGACATAAGGTATGATTTTATTGGAGACCTCTATGAAAATGGTATCATTAACATGAAATTTGTGCCATCCGAACAACAATTGGCTGATATTCTCACCAAAACTCTAGATATTGCAACGTTTCAACACTTACCGCAGTCTATTTGTGTTGTTTTGGTTCAGTAGATTTCTATCTTTTTTGTTTGCCCTTGGATTTATCTATATCTTTTGGGCAATAAAAGCTTGAAGTTCCAGTGTAGTGTTGTTTAAATTCCGCATTTTTTTCTAGTAGTTGTATTTTTTTTCCTGTTAGGTATCAAAGTATACAAAGAAATCCTTCTTTTCTTGTAAAAGTAAGGTCGCTCATGTTGTTATCTTGGGAATGACATCAAATGGGGAGAGTTCTTAAATGAACTTGTGCTTAATTGCCATATCTTTGTGGGGAGTGCGGCTGTGGAATATTGTAGGAGTTATCTTGTATCTTTATAAACTCCTTGATGAATATACTAAGTTTCGACTATGTGTAATCATCGAAACAAAGTTGATATGTTCTCTTTTAGTCATGAATTATCTCTTTGAAAATTTCACTATGATCCCGTAGTTTTCGTACCTTTGCCAATTTACATTGACAAAAAGGGGGGGAATTATTTGGTAGTTCACACTACATACATATGGTTTACGGATCATTATGTAAGGTGGAGTGGTCTTCATTGTGAAATGAAGTATTGACTAAGGGGGAGTGATACATATCACCATAGTATTATTGTCAAAGTTGTGATGCAGTTGGGCTTTGATGCTGTGTAATAATACTATGGCACTGTATAACAATGATTGAGAACAACTGTTTCTTATAGTTATAGCTACGGATCTTCAAGAATAATGATGCTGAGTTAAACATGTTCAGAATCACTGGAGCACTTGGAGTAACGAAGAATTCAAGGAATGTTGAAGAGCCAAATAAATCAAGCATGATGATGAGTGCCAAATATTGCATATTTCTACATCTTTTTATTGGCAATTAATTCATCTTTCGCGCTTTACAGTCATATATTATCTCAAATTCTGTATTTTCATTGTTTTCAAGAATAAATTCTTGTACTAATTAATTTTGTGTTTTTAGGTAGAAAAATAAAGCTTGGGTGAATTAAGGAGCCAAAAGAGCATAAAAGTAGAGACAATGAGAGGGAGACAACAAAGACTCACGCTAGAAGGCAGTGAAGAATGTATTTTGCACCTCATCCGCAGGTGAAGAATGTTGCCTTCACGTCTCATAACTATATTGGCTTTGAAGAAGACATGGGCCTAGAAAAGATTTTAAAAAAAAAAACCCAAGACCAAAGCCCGTCCCCATCCTGAGCCGTCAGATTCGATACAGATGATTGGCATCCAATGGCATCTACATTCAAGGCATCAACAATTGAAGCACCTGCCTAACACCCTAGCGTCTTGTCTCCTCCCTTATTCGAACAGAAGCCAAACACTTCCTCCATTTTGTTCTTCTTCTCTCCAACCTCTGCAGAACGATCACTTCATGTCCCTCCATCCATCACTTCCATCCCCGACAACCCCTCAGCTCAGCCACTCTATCAGCCACCCTATGCATTTAGACTCTCAATTTATATCTCCCTCAATCTTATCTTTTCTCTCGTCAAGAACAGTAAACCTAGAAGCTATGGTTGAGAGAGATAAGATTAAGGGTAGCTTCAACCGCTGGAGAACATTAAATCAAAGACTTGCAGAGATGAATCAGAGATGG
>JAJJMB010000948.1:3277436-3341605 GCA_023531105.1 Papaver atlanticum
TCTGGATTACAGATTTTATTGTCAGGGTAAAAGATATAGAGAGACTTCTAAAGTGGACAATGGACTCATTAAATGAAGCTGGACCTAGCAAATGGGTTGGAACAAAAGGGCTCGAGAGAAAAGCCCTTTGTCTAATTTCCTCCCTTTCCAAGTAGAATCTCTATTTCTCCCATTTCCACAAACTTGAAAGAACTATATCTATGTAATTCGGGAGTCGGGAGTGCAGTTAATTTATCATGATTAATAGCAGCACCATCACTATGACAACAATCAAAATCAACCAGTGAGTGGCTTTATCACCGATTTCCAGTTTGTAATTATTGACCAGATTGAGGGATATTTATGCACAAGCATACAATAATCCAATGTGGTTGTAAAGGGTATTCAAGCCCTGCAACCGGCGAGAATGGTAATAGTCCTTAGAATTATACTAAATCCGATTCTGGAAAAGTGAAAATAACACTTTTTCAGAAACGGAGGGAGTATATATTATTCTCGTTTTATCCGGACATACCCGAGGCTAGAATCTGGTTTCTCAAGAAAACAATTTGAGTAATTTGCGGTACCTCCCCTGGTGAAGATCATAATTTGAGTTACCTCCGCTACAGAAATAAAATTAGTGAAACCTCCCCTCGTTACATTTTCCGTCCAAGGCTGGTTATCTGAGTCAGCAGCTTTGTACAGGTGGACCATTTTTACACGTGGATGTCAAAGCTAGTTAGCTGAGTCAGCAACTTTGCACAGGTGGACCATTTTTTACACGTGGATGTTGATGTCTCGCCGGTTTGTCCACCGCCGGACCTATGATTTCTTGTTGTAACGAAATTCACCATCTCCATTGCAGACGAGATTCACCATCTCCATTGTCTCGTCTAGAGTAAATTCCGACGGTGCGGATTTCAATGCTGTTGCAGAAAAACCGTAGAACACTAGAACTAAAACAAGAACTCCTATGGAGAAAAAACATGGATTGGTAAGTTAAAGCCTGGATTCACTCCCGATGAGGTTAACGACGCGCTCAAATCACAATCATATCCTAATCTTGCTCTAGGTATCTTCAGGTGGATTGCTTTACAGCGTAATTACAAACACAATCCTATTCCTTATCTTACCATGATACAAATTGTAGCTTCGGGGAAACAATTTAAACACACGGAAACTCTTATTGATGAAGTAGTATTAAGATGGAGTTCGTTGCCATTAGAGTAGAGTTGTAGCCGTTAAAATATTGGATGAATGATGATGATTAATGAATGTACCGAGATTGAGATGGATTAGGAAAGTGGGGTTGTTTCCAATTCGAAATTGCAGGGGAGAATTAAGGTATAGAAGACATTCAAGCTACATAAGAGAGGAACACATTACGTTGCACCTAAAGTGTTTGACAAATCTCTTCAAAGAGGAGATTTTAGCTCCTTTCCAAATTCAGCTGCAGCAGCACATCAACATCTATCACCAACTCTACGAGAAGCACTATTCATTTGGAGATTAAGGCGGTGAGATTTAACATCTGTTTTGATCTCTTCTGAGGTATCAAGACAACAAATAAAAAGAGATACTGACTAACCTCATTCACTCACAGACTCGCCTTCCTTTCTTCTTTACACTTTCAAATCATCAACAAGCCATAATATTCATTTCCCTGTGTATGCTCGTCAATTTGATTCTTCTTTTTATGGCTCATAAAAACGGTGATTATGATGGTGACCTTTGAGAGAAGCAGTAGTAGTAGTGTTGTTAATTATTGGTATTGCAATATCCATTACTTGTTTATCTGTTGAATTAGATCTTGAATAGCAACACCACAGCAGCAGATGCCGCTGCCACCGCTTAAATTCCTTGTTCCAGTGGCAGTTGAATGGGTATAATTGATTTGTTGTTGTTTGAATGACTAATTGATCTGTTGGATTGGATAAATTAGGAGGATTGAGATCCAATTGGGTATTGAGATGAGGACGGGAGAAGAAGAAGAATGGGAAAAGTGGGAGGAAAGTCGGTGCTGGAGCTGACACAATTAATGCCGTGGATGGGATTTTTTTTTCTTTTTTAATATCCACGTATTAATAATGGTCCACCTGTACAAGGCTGCTGACTCGGATAACCAGTCTTGGAAGGAAAATGTAACGAGGGGAGGTTTCACTAATTTTATCTCTGTAGGGGAGGTAACTCAAATTATGATCTTCGCCAGGGGAGGTAACGCAAGTTACCCCAAAACAATTTCACTCTTATGAGTGTGAGAGAACAATGATTAAAAAGCCTAGCATTTTTAGGGGTTACTCAAAAGGAATTTGGGGCCAACAATAAGACAAAAACGGGTCACCCAAACCTAAAATGAAGCCACCCTTTATCTTTCGGTTTTCGTAATGGCTAATTTACCCTTTACAATCGGTAGTTAAATTTTGGAATTATTACAATCGGAAGTGAGATAAGTGAACCTAACTTCCGATTATATAATGACATTTCGAAATGAGAATTACCATATTCGGTAGTATTTTAAGTTAAACAAACATCCTATTATATACTGGCCCCAAAATGAGTTTTTGAAAAGAAAAAATCTTACTTTTTCGAATTTTGGAATTATAACAATTGGAAGTGAGATAAGTGAACCCAACTTTCGATTATATAATGGCATTTCGAAATGAGTATTACCATATTCGGTAGTATTTTAAGTTAATTAAACTTCCGATTATATACTGGCCCCAAAATGAGTTTTTGAAAAAATACCTTACTTTTTCGAATTTTGGATTATAACAATCGGAAGTGAGATAAGTGAACCTAACTTCCGATTATATAATGGCATTTCGAAATGAGAATTACCATATTCGGTAGTAATTTCAGTTAAACAAACTTCCGATTATATACTGGCCCCAAAATGAGTTTTTTTAAAAAACCTTTAATTTTTCGAATTTTGGTACTACCATAATCGGCAGCCAATTATGTTACTTTAACCTCCGAATATATTCAATTTTCGAATTTTGGTACTACCATAATCGGTAGCCAATTATGTTACTTTAACCTCCGAATATATTCAATTTTCGAATTTTGGTACTACCATAATCGGTAGTAAATTGTGTTAGTTTAACTTCCGAATATATAATGGCCCAAAATGAGATTTTGTCAAAATCCTTTAATTTTCGAACTTTGGTTCTACCATAATCGGTAGTCAGTTGTGTTAATAAGTGATACTCATTATCTTCCGATTGTGGCCATGGCCCCAAATTCAAATTTTCAAAACTTAAGAAAATTTCTCAATTTTCTACTTTCACAATCGGTAGTTAATGGTGTTCATTATCTACCGATTGGGCTTAATTTTTAGTACAGAAAAATTGAATTTTTTGAATCAAGAATAATCGGTAGATGACAATCAATTTACCTACCGATTATGGTTGATGTTCTTCACTTACAGTAGCAGAAACATAATCGGTAGATAAAATAGATTGTTATCTACCGGTTATGTTTCTGCTACTGTAAATCCTAGAAAATTTTCGGATTAAATTTTTGATTTTAAGCAATCAAATCCTAATTTTGGATCACAATACTACCATCTATCCGTTTTGTTTGTTTAACTCAGTTTTTTTTTTTGATGTTCTAAGTTTCAACTTTAACGTTAATGAATTTTGAGTTTTAATTTTAAACAATCAATCATAAAATTTATTTGATCGACGATCTTTGGTTTCATTCAAAATTAAAACGACGAAAACAAATTTCAATGGGTAGAAAAGAGAAGAAGAAGAGGAATGATATGATTAAGAAAATAAATGATATAGTTTTAGATTTAATATAAAGGTGAAGGACAATATAGACAATTTCTATTTTTAAGACACCCCTTAACCCCTTCAATGGATGGGAATAAAAAGATGGTCCCTAATTCCTTTCAAGTGGCCCCTAAATATGCCAGGTTAAAAAGAGACCAGAGAAAGGAAACGAAAAGTGATGTGTAGTGTACGCTTGTATGTTATATGATAGTTCAGCAATTCTAGACGAACCATTGTAAAAACAAGGGTGTTTTACAAAATGGTCACCCTTTCTTGATTTGGTTTACAAAATGATCACACTTTAAATTAGTGCTTACAAACTGGTCTTTCTCCATCCGACACACATAAATTGAATAAAACGGTAAACTGTGTGACTAATCTACCCCTTCTTCTCTTGTAACTGTGGTAGTTGAACCATGGTTAACATACGTCTATGTGGCACCTCTATGTATCCGTGGCACGCCACCTGACAGCTTGAAGACGTGGCAGTCTACCTGGCAGTGATACACGTGGCATGTTCTATGTGGTTGGAAATGTGACCGTTCCCCAACGGCTTGATCTGATTTTCACTATAAAAACACACACACCTGCAGACAGAACTAACACTCATTCATTATCATTCACAATCCTCATATACTAATATGTTTAGAATAGGTGGTGGCAAGATGGAAGAATGGTGTAGTAGCATTTCAGGGGAGACATCAAGTAGCAAGAACAAGATCAGCAGCAGCAACAACTATTGTGGTATGTGTGAGAAAGGAATGCATGAGGCAATAAACTGTCATGGATCTATTCTAGATGCAAAATGGTACCTTGCAATGGTTTGAGGAAGCTGTTGAAAGCACAAACTGATGATCATCCTGGTGAGAAGTTCTTAAGCTGCTCCATATGCCCATACTTTGAGTGGTTTGCTGATGCTACAACACCTGGAAAAGCAATGCAAATTCAGCTTCCATCTCCACTTTCCTGCTTTGCTTGTGGTGACAAAAGCCATATAAAAAGCAACTGTCCATGGGCAAATCAACCCTGCAAGAAGAAGAAATGTAAGGGCACAATAACATTAAAAATATGTAATAATGAAGATAACTCTGGAATAGCTTACCTGAAATGTACCAACTGTCTGGAGTTTCAATGGCTTTCTGATGCTGTTTTCCATGAAACCAAAGCTGCAACCCTGAAAATGGCAGAACAATGCAAGCAGATAGGCAATCTAACTATGTAAAATGTAATCAGTGACAATGAACAATCAATAAAGAAAGAAAATTAAGTTAATTACATATATAATACCCATTAATAATTAATATAAGTCTGTTTAAGTTAACTGCAAACAGATGCCGTGAAATCCATTCAAACAAGCACCATAAACATCCATTGAAACAAGCAAAAAACAACAAGGGACTGAAACTGAACTAAACCCAACAAAGCATCATTTAACTACCATGAGTAATGTCTTCATTGAGTAGGAGAGAAGGTCACCTTCTTTGTCTTTGGTTTAGGGACTGTGAATGTCTGAGGAAGAGTCTGAGACAACCCAACAACACCACTGATGGTCTGGCTCAATGTCTGTTGTACAGGTATACCAGCAGACTTACCTTCCCTAGAACCTCTTCCACCTCGTGAACCCCTGCCACCCCTAGATACATATGATGCAGATGTAGGCTGAGAAGATAATGCAGTTGTAGGATGAGAACTTGATCCAGTGGTAGGCTGAGAAGATGATGCAGTGGTAGGCTGGGAAGATGATGCAGTTGCTCTTCCCCTCTTACTTGCCCTTCTACTGGTACTTAGCTCTGCAGGATCTGGGTAAGTAGTCTTGTGACTTCCTCCTTCCACCATAGTTCTCTATCTTTTTGTTTTTGGATTAGATCCAACTGGTGCACCAGCACATGTCCTCCTATTATGACTAGGCATCTTGCATCTCTTACAAGTTCTGATCACCTTCTCACTGTGAAGTTCATCATGTCCTCTCTTCCTTTTCTTGCAAGGCCTTCCTGGTTTCCTCATATCTATGGGTGGGTTGATTTCTACCAGTGGCTGCAAAATGAGAAGATGAAGATAAGTATATAAGTAACAGAAGGAACCAAAAGTAAAACCCTAATCTTAAAATATAGCTTTCCAAAAAATCAAAAGCTTCCCTACAATAATATAGTTAAATGACATAAGAAAACATTAAAGGACAAAGGGAAAAATGACAAAATAGGAAAAGTTAAAAAAACATCTCACCTTAGGCCACTCTTCTCTACCAAGCAGTAACCCCATCTCAGGTGCATAAATGGCTTTGTAAGCTTCTACATGATAGTACTTGCTGCAATAACTGCATAAATATCTCATAGATGCATTAAAATTACCATTACAACAACTAACAATAACTGCACAACACAATTACAACTAACAATAACTGCACAACCACTGAAACAGAGGCATTAATGTTGTATTTAGTGCAATAATAAGTGAAAATAGTTTAGAAAGCTCACTCTGCCCAATTGATTCTCATGTCCATGAGCACACACACTGCATGTTGACATACAAAGCCTCTAAATTGTCATTGAACACAGGAACAAGTTTTCTCAACCACGTCAACTTGAAATACATCATTGGTATTTGAAGCCACTTCATATAACTTATCAATAATAGCTCCATCAACCCTGAATGCTGATGGGTCGGTAAACCGACTTTGTTTTACCCCAAGTGCACGGTGTCAAAAAGAGCACACAATAGCAAGCACGGTTCGTTCCCTCAAGAAGTGTGAAAACTACTACTAATCAATATCAAGAACTAACCAACCAATTCAATATTCAGAGATTGTTGTACCAAGAAAATAAGTTAACAAGTCGAAAAGAGCAAATTTAAAAGATCGTAAATCAAGGATGTGGAAATATTAGGGTTACGGAATCCGTTGTAAGCTAAGTTTTACTTGTGTTCTATCACAAAGGTCTCAAGGTTACTCGTGTGAAGTGGCAAACCTAGCTACTCACACACGGAAGATATTTCATTAAGGATTTACAGACAAGAGTTATCATAAGAGATTGTTTGTTCTCAACCTAAGGTAGAAATCCCTAGTACTTAGCATACATAGCATACATAGTCTCGGGTTGTTCATAAACAATTGACATTAAGCTTTAGTTGTTGGAAACCCTTGTTTTAGAACACATATAAATCAAAACTACAAGTTCATCTTTCACCCTAATGAGTAACTTAGCAAGACATAATTTTGTTCAAAGCCATAGAAAATGATATAAAAATCAATCAAATAAAATGGAGCTAAACCTAATTTCTTCCCTAAAAACGGCGTCCCCCTTTTGAGTCTGTGTCGCGAGTATTTATAGGCATCTCCCCTTTAAGACCGCTAGCAGCACCTCCAAAGCCCGGTCCAATCATGAGCACCAATTGCCAAATACAGGCCTTCTCCAAAGTCCGGCCACAGTACCCAACTCCATTCCATCCGCCTGAGCACCACTTCTTAATCTCTGCCCAAACTATCATTCCCTGACCATCTACTTACGCTCCATCCAACCACAGTAGCCCATCTTCTGTGCTTCTTCATCTCCACTTCCTTGCTATACTGACTCCAGCACCTCCTTCACTTGGTTGCGCAGTAAACCAAATCCATTCCCGGTTGCTGCTGTTAACAACCAACTACTTCACAACCAATCAAATTATGAACTTCTACTTTGACCGATGCAACCTGTTCAACTCCACCCATGTGATACCACCATTCATCATCAGTTCGAGAATTCAAATCTCAAAGAACTAAAATCAATTCGACCCAATTTCAGACTCACTCCATACAGCAAACTCCACTTCTTTATAGCATCCAGATCGCATCTGAAATTCCATGCTTCCTCCATATACACACGACTACCACAAGCATCACAACTGACTGCAATCTCGTCCTCCGTTCGAACATCCATTAAGACCCATCGTTGCTGCTGTGAAATCACAAACTGCAGAGACCCCATTGCAAACCATCACCACTACCTGCAATCACCACTAGCTCCATTCTCGTCTCAGCATCATCAATTACAGACCACCAAACACTACCAGCAACTGCCCATCTCTTCTCGTTCCATCTCAAGAACAAATACAGTTTCGATCCAATCTCAGACGTCAATAAACTCCTCCGAATTCTACTGATGTTGCTGTCAAATCCCGTCTGCAACTGAGTTTCAGCCTTGAAACTTCTTCAATTTCATCTTCATTCGCATCTGAAACGCCACCAGTAGCCAACACCAGAATTAGGTTAAGACCCCTTCTCAATCTAGATTGCAGTCAGCTCAGATTACCCCCATGTTAACTGAATTCGATCAGCACCATCTTCAATCAACTCCAGCCAACAACTTCTAGTTCCTTGTTTCAATTCAGAACACTCATTATAGCAACACCTTTCTGCATTCAATCAAACACCCACGGAATCATCTGTTTTTGCTGTACATCACCATTACATCAAGACCCAATGTCAATTGATGTTAAAAACCCCAAATCTCCATCAATCGAGCTCATGGAAGAACCCCTAGATCTGTTGTCGTTTCCTCTCCATACAGCACAATTCAATCAATACCACCATGATTACCAGCAGATTCAATCCACCAATATGACCAAATTCCTAATTCGAACCAACTACAACCCATTCTCACAACAACAGTTAACTTCAATGGAAGCTTAAATCTCTTCCCGTGTCTTCATAACTCAGAAATCAACAACACCCATCTCATAACCGAGCAGCATCCACCTCCATTAGCCATAAGAGATGTGGTAATAGAGTAGGCCACGTCACCCATTTTCTTTCTAGCCGCTGGTGGGCTGGGCTTGTTTACAGGAGTAACTTTGTAACTCCCTGGCAGTGAAGAAATGCAGCCAAGCGGGTGGTGGCTTTGCTCATCTTCCTCGCAAACGCGGTTAACTCCTCAATTAGCCATTTATTCTCCAGGTGAATAGAATTTCTAGTAATTCTTGTAAATGACTTAAAATAATGTTATTAACGGAATATTGAGACCTAGCATATATGTGGGTATAAAAGTGTCCCACCTGCGTGCTTATCAAATGCTCCACAACATTTCTGCATCTCATCAATCAAGTCCTGAGCAGTTGGCACAAACTTACCATTTTCCCAATTTGCACTCACATTTCTTCTTTTGAACATAGTACCCATAACTAGCTGGTCATACATCATTCCAAGGGCACAAATAGGCTTGTCTCTCATATGTCTAACCATGTTATTGAAGGACTCTGAGAAATTGTTGTTTAAGTGCTCACAACATGCAGATGGGTCAAAAAAAGCCCTAGACCATTGTTCTGGTTTTTCCTTCATCATGTAAGCTGCAGAAGCTGGGGACAACTTGATCAGATCATCCATATTTGCCTACACATACCATTAACAAGACTAATTATATGCAAATCCATAATTAACATGACTAAAAAAACTTACAACAGAGAATTAGGAAGAGAGATTACCTTCCAGTTTCTCTCCTTGTAGCATTTTGCAGAATTATATACAAGGTAGTGCAGCTTTGGTCCCTTGAAGTGTGTCTTCAAGTTCTTGAATATATGACTGGTTGTAAAACATAGCATTTCAGAAACTATTTCTTGAACATCTTAAAGAATAACCATAAATGTTTAAAGAAACTATTGTAAGACTTACCGAAGGCAGTATCTTTTGAAATGTTTTGGGAAAACCTCATCCAATGACTCTTGGAGACCTTTTTGTCTGTCTGAGATAAAGGTTAGCTTCCCAAAAGGATGGTCTTCAATTAGTGGCTTCAGCTCTTTCATGAATAAGTGCCAATTTTCCCCACATTCATTTCTGACCACCTTTATGGCTAGAGTCACTATCCCATTCTGTCCATCTAAAGCAGTAGCTGCCGTTAGACATCCACCATGTTTTCCAGTCAAGTGGCAGGCATCAAACCCAATGAATGGTCTACCACCATCCTTCCATCCTTGAATTGGTGCTGCAAATGCAATCATCACGGACTCAAAACATTTGTCCTCACTGTAACAAAACATACAATCATAAGACATAAGTTAGCATAAGAGTTTATGTTGTTATACATAATAAACATGTTGTAGTACTATTACTATAACAAATAACTTAGTAAAGTTAGATGGAAACTCACCTTCCAAAAGTTTAATTTGTAACAAACACAAGATTAGTTGCTTCTACCATATCACAAACGGATGGAACCAGCCTATAAGATTCATCATAACTGCCATTGAGTCTTTCTAAAGTCATTGTTCTTTCTCTCCATGCAATATGATATGGAACATTGGTATTGTGAGTAGTAAAGAATTGATCTTTGAGTGCATATGGCAATGGTACTGCATCTCCTTTCTTTATCTTGTCATACAAATACTCAGCAACAAATTCTGCATTAGGTGCTCTATTCCTGGTCTTCAGTTGAGTTGAACATGTATGCTTTAAGTTGAATCTCCTCACAGTAAAAGTTGGTTCACCACTGGTAACACTTGCCCAGATAAAGAACTTGCAGTCTTGAGATTTGTTGAATCTGCATATAACTTTTATCCTTTCATTGTCATTGGGCTTAGGCTTGTATTGGAATCTCTTCTTAATGGCATAACCCCTTAGGTGCTTCTTGAAGTCATCTTTGTCCATAAACTGCATTCCCACAAACATTGTGTCAACATCAACCATGAGTAATGTGTTCCCATCAGCATTAGGAAACAACTCTCCATTGCCATCTGCATCAATATCTGGACCATACACTTGCTCAAACTGATTGTACCATGGATGTTGTTTCTGATGAGTTGGCTCATTACCACACTCAATGGGTCCTTGGACTTCTATTACACCTACATACACATAAGGACTTGGGTTGTTAGTTCTTCATACACAAACAAAAAGAATAATTAACAAAGGTAAAGTTAGACAATTGCTTAAGCCATACACATAAGGACCTGCATTTAAGTTAGACAATTACCTTCACCATCAGATTCAGAGCTTGAACTGTGATCATCACTATTGTAATCCTCATTACCCTCAGTATCATAAAGAACAATTGCTTTACCTCTTGGATCTTCCTGCTCACCTTTCTGCTCCACACAACTTGCTTGTACTTCATTGACTTTTTCCATATACTGTTGTGGATGTACAGTGTCAACCCAGTTGTGATCCTTAAAGTAATTTTTCACAAAATCACAGTATACACCAATTCTCATTTCTTCAGTATCAGAAACTGGACTTCTAGGATCATTTATTGGATGACAGACATCTTCAGCATCATTAGCTAGTTGAATGTTCTCATACTCCAGCTCAGCTTGTCTTGTTTCAGCACTAAATACAACATTTGCATAATCATCATCATCCACATTCACATACCCATCCACATTCTCAAATAACCTCTTCTTACTGCCACTAATCCTACTCACTGCATCAACAGATTTCTTAAGTAGCCTTGGACTCCTTCTGAAAAAATGTGGTGATGTAGTGCACGTAGACTTCTTCTTAGGTGTGGAAAACATCTCTGGATCAAAGTATGACTGGTGAATTAGCATAGTTAATTCATGTTATTGAACTACTTCTAACCTTGGATGGTGTTGAGTCTCTCTTGTCAGTTATCCCAGAACTCTCAGCACATCCATCACCAGGAGGCACAATCCTGTCACTAACATTGCACCATAAGTTCACATACCCATCCTCCACAATAGCTTTATCCCACATATCATACCAATGAGAATCATTAACCATATACTCTGGCTTATCATTACCAATCCAAATTACTTCAACCTTCTTAGTTGGTGCTAACTCAAAAGCAACATGAACTCTATCACAAAATGCCTTCAACCCTCCATAATTAACATCCACATTTTCAAAATACTTAACCTTATTAGTCTAAAACCATTCTACCCTAAAATTCCTAGTTGGGTACTTCACATATTTCCTGCACAAATGATTTTTGAACATAAGAAAATTACATTGAAATAGCAACCCTAATTTGTTACATAAACTGAAACAAAAAAATAAATAAATATAATCGAATACCCTTGAACAAATTACAGTAACGGTAAAAGTATTCCCCAATTTCTACTGTAATTTAGGGTTTATTATAAAATAAAAAATTCGAAAACTAGGGTTTCGGGATAACATATAATCTGAATCGATTTTTAAATCTACAAAAACATTATAGAGAGGAAGAACTATTACTTGGTGATGTTTGTGAACATCTTGATACTGAGAAAACTGTCAGTGATTGAAAGATTTTTGAACAGTGATGAGAAGATCTCTTTAAACTCGATTTGTTGGAATAACTCTGTAATACTGCGATGAACAATAACTTATGGTGTAGAAATTTCGGTTCTATCAGGTATGAACAACCATGAATCAGTAAATCGCCACCATCTTCTCCTTTTCTTTAGAGAAGAAGATATCGAACAGAAACGGCGGCAAATGAGGATGAAAGTGGATCTTCCCACTATTTGTGTTAGGGTTTTCTTTGGTCTTGATCCAACAGTCCTATTTTTTTTAGAGATTTACTCTGTTCGTTTACACGTGTAAACGAAAAGTGCGAGGGGCAATCAGGTAATTGCAACATATGTCCCACTGGTAACACGATCACACACGTGTAAATGAAATGTGCGAGGGGTAAAACAGTAACTACAACAGCCGACATAACTCTGAAACGTGTCATAACCGAGACGTTAGATGTTTAGTGACCATTTTGTTAAAACTTTATAACCGTGGGACTAATCTGTGAACCGGATTAAGAAACTGTGACCATTTTTGTAAATACCCTAAAAATAATGAAGAAATGGCTCCCTCGCAGGTTTTCAGAGTTTCTGGTCCCCAATGAGCCCCACCCCTCGGGAGTTTAGCAGAGGCCCACATATCAATAGATATTTAAATCTATTAAAAGCGTAGCATTAGAAAGAGAAACGATGTGATCATTGGAATAAACAAATACAAATACTAACATCTCACAGCACGGGCTGCATATGCATCATCACTCATCAGACCATATCCTTTCGGGAACACAGTAATCCAATGTTAAGTGCAGCAGAAGTTCAATTAAGCATATTACCTTGCAGAGGATTGAGGAACCAAATACTAATAGTCATAAACTTAGAACACTTAACAAGATACTGGACAAGATGTGTACCACTAGTCTGGACTCAGATCAACACCTCCAAACAGACACCTTTAATAATCCCCATCGCCGTACTTTGCAGCATTTAGTGCTTCCCATTGCCATTTTCCACCACCATCTTGCTCCAAAAAGACATCAATTTGATCACCTTCTTCCTCCATTTCAAGCTGCAGCATTTCATTTGTCCCATGTATGAATCTCAATATTAAGAAATTAACATAAAAATAGACCATAATATGTACATGTTATAACAAGAGATTACTTGGTCTGGTCTAGTCTTTTACCATCATGTAAGAAACGGTAGGTCTTGATATCAATATTTTTCATCTCACAGTAAGTAATAATCAGCTTACTAAACTGACTGCTCCGCCTGACTCTGAAGTCAACTTCAGTATGATCAACCTACCATCATAATATTCAGAAAAACAGTTAAAAGTAGAGATACCAAAATTTCACAAATGCATGAGTAGCCAACACCATGAATATATCAAACAAAACAAATCATTTTAAGAATAAAAACATTTCATGATATATATTTCATCTAGAAAAACATGGTAAGACATTACCAAGATGAAGTTAACAGGAAATATACATACATCAAACACTTGCTAGTCGAAAAAATACACCATTTTCACTTGAAACCCTAAAAATGGATGTAACAAAAATGTAGCAAAAGACACATATTTTCAAGGATATAGATTGTAGACTACAGAGAGAGATACTTTACATTGTTCTTGACCTTAATGTTAATATGACTGCGTTTTTCAACGACCGGCGCCTGGTTTTGATCAATAACTGGTTTTATATCTTCCTGTGGTACAACTCCAGACATACTGATTGAAGCTAAAAGTATGGATTCTTTAAAGAAGAATTTTCCTTTCTTTGTTTTCGTATTAAAGAACAAGAACAAAATTTATTGAGAAAACAAAGAGAACAAAGGTTAAAAAGACGAGGAAGAAACACCCTCGGCATAAAATTTTGGTATAGCCTATCAGCCGTTAATCTCTTTTGGGTTTTGTGACTACTGAGATGGTCTTGAAGCTACGGTCAAGATTATTTGACATTGTGGTGTCTTGGGGAAGCTTTAACGATTCATTTTTTGGAAAGTAAATCAAAATAAAGAGATATTGTGGTGTCCTGGACTCCTGGGGAAGCTTTCTGCTGATTTCTGATTTGACCAGAACTGATCATTAACTGAACATTATTTCCCAAGACCTTTACAGTGACTTCGATTGTCTATATCCCAGACTTTGTGTAGATTTCCCTCACCACATTAGTAATGTTGCATATATATTTTAGTAATGCTGCGGTGGTCACGATGGTGTAACTGCTCAAATATGTCGTGATCAAATAGCAGTGGACGACTATTAATGTAGAAGAGGATACTACTTCATCTCAATTCTTTTTAACCCGCTCAAATCATGGTGACGATACTGACTTTAATTTGCGACATGTACTGGTAGTTGTCGAGACAGACACAATATCCTTGCTTTATCTATACCTCTTCGTCTCAGTTTTGTATCAGTCAAAATATAGACTCGTATCAGTCTGTACTTTTCGAATACTGGCATACAGACCGAGGGTTGCAAAAGTTGTACCGCCGATTTGAAAAGAAAATGGATTGTTTATTTACTTCAAATATTCACGGAAAACACTGGAAGACTAATTTGAGAGTATGCTTTAAAATGGCAAATGCATTCACTTGTCCTACTAATTACAGAGTCAGACAGTGAACTCACCAGTAGAATTGTGACTACTGTAGCTATATGCTGCAATACATGTATAAACACAAGATGCAACCTCATATTTTTCATCAATGACACATGCTGGTCAAGGTGAACTTCTTTGTAGCTTCCAGAAGAAAGAAACAGATGTTGAGTTGCCTGCGGGTTCCAGATTTTATTGTCAGGCTAAAAATATATAGTGAGACTTATTTTTGAACCGGATTAGGGAACCAGCGCCGTATTTTACATCACAGCAAATCTCAAGAGAAACAAGGGCAATCTCTAAATACCCTTTTACGAGATTAGTAGGTCATATTGTCCCATAAGAAGCTCTAAAATCTGGTGAAAGATACTTGATTGACAGACTTGGTTTAACCGATACAAAGAAAGCTCAAAGGTTTTAACAAAAAGTTAACAACAATGCAGTTCCAACAAAAAGTTTACACTTGTATTCATCGTATCTCTAATATTAATCTTATGCTGGTTCATTTCAAGTTGGTAACATGTTTCACGACAAGCACGAGGATGTTTGCGAGTCAAGGAGAACTACTTTATACAATAAGCAGAACAAAGCAGCATACATGATACATAAATCACTTTGTACAATAAGCAAAAACAAAGCAACATAGATAAATTAACATAAGTGAGTTCATAAATAACATCATACCGAGGAAAACAAACAGTAGAAGAAAAAACAGAAAGCAAAGTTACATTACCAAAAAGCCATCCATGAAGGTGCTGCATCACAAGGATGGGTAATCATAAGATGGATCCAGTTTTCTGATTCTGTGACAAAAAGATGTATGCAGGGACATTCTGCTTCTACAAAAGATATCTCATCATTTGTCTCCTTCATGAAGCTTCTTTATTGGTTTATTGTAACATTGCATGCTCTACATTTTCTTGGCCTTCATTACAAATTGATTTAACTGAAACCAAACTGCCAACATAAGTGCGAGCATCATTCAGTTTTTGATAACCACTTGTATCCAGGAACCTAGCAATTCCACTCATTGGGCTATACAAGATTAAATCCCCGTTGTACGGGGTTAACTGGTTTAAAGGATGACCAAGTAATAAGATATCACCATTCTTTAACGATTGTACTGGCCTCAAATACTCGATATCTTCTTTTAGCCTGCTAATGCTAAAAAGTTTACTCCAAGATTCAGTTACTCAATATTCCTTCATAACCCATACATCCACATTCCCATCACTAACATACCAAGATAAGCAGAGTTTACCATCTAACACGCCAAAAGATGTCTTATAATGATTCTCACCTTCAGGTGCACCACTCAGAGGTATAGGTAGTTGCAATTCTCCGAATTTCTCATCCCTGACATCGAAAGAAAGTATAACCCTAAAGGGTTCTTCTTCACTTGTGCTGCAGGGATGTACCAGCCAATAGAGAACTCCTTTTAAAAACACTCCATTTGCTGCTACAATTAAATCAAATATATAAGGAATATCCTCAAGTATTCTCCATGAATCTGTTCCTAACGTATAAACCCAAACTTTAGAACCCTTACCTCTACCGGGTGTAAGGATTTTGACAACTTTGTAATCACCAATCTTGCAATCCGAACCAAACCCAAATGTGTCAACATCAACTACTGGTTCTAGCCTTTCTAATAAAGTTTGATTTTGTATAACAAAATCTGGTATTTGTGGTAGTTTCTTATACTCATTAGTAACAGGGTTCCAAATGCATAGAAGCTTAGGATCAGAACGTAGGCAAAACAATCCATTACAAATACCAAGGATCTCAATATAACATTTCGAGTAGTGAAATGGACAATGATATTCAACAGACATATCAAATGTAACGTCATTACCGGAGATGTTGTAATCAAGAGAAGGGAATGATACAGAATAAGGTTCGTCTGAATAGTATAAAGTTAAATCCTGTTTGGAAAGGATGAGACTAAAATGATTCATTTGATTAGAATGATTAGAATGAATTTTAATAAAATCAGGGTTCGTGAAATGATTGCACCAATTCATGGATACACACCTGAATAGAATGATGGACTTAACTAGTAGCCATGTGAGGATGTCCATCAGAATCCCTTCCGGAAGATATTTCCACTTCTCGATCATCATCACCGCTGCTGCTTTTTTCTTTTTCTTTTTCTTTTACTTTTTCTTTTTTACTTTACTGGACTTTGTTTCTTTCTCCCTATTTGTCATCTTAATATGGAGCATTTCAACCCAAATTCTTTACCATTTTTTATGGACGTTGAGTTGACTCGTTTGACTACAAAGTCAAATACTGAGATGTGAGAGTGTGACCTGATTTTTCCAGCTGTTTTATTCCGTATTATGTTAAATATAAAGCTGGACAATGGGTTCATGTTTAAGTTGCAAATGCAAACTGTTTTGGTGAACTATGTGTACATCATGTTTTAGAAAATGATAAATCCATGATCTTCAAATCACTAAAATTATGTTTAGCATTTCAGGTACTGGCACGGAGCCAGGATCAAAACCAAAATAAACTTAATTAACACTAGACATAAGATCAATAACTAAAACAAAAGAAGATACATTTCTCTCCAGTACACTGACTCCTGAGCAACAGATTTGGTTGTCTTGGGTGCTCTGTATTCTGCAACCACTAACATACAAGCATGATCTTGCTCAAAAGGCTCTAGCGTGACCTACTCAGATGGCTTGAACTGGTCTTGCTGCTTTCTTTGCTTATGCAAAGACTGCCTCTGCTGGAACCATGGATTCATATAGTCCGCCTTAACAGATACTGCAATGTGACCTCCACTTTCAAGGAAATATAAAGCATTCAGAGTTAAGATCCTAGCCTGCAGCTGCAGGTAGCTGGTAATTGAATGCACAATTGACACAATCACAAGAAGGCAGCCACACAATTGGTAACCACTTGAACTTCTTTCAACAACAATAATATCAGTGACTGGTTTTTTTACTGAACTTACCAGCATTTCACAAGCTGCACAGTATAAGCTAGGTAAAAAAAAATCCAAGGAAAAACATGTTATAGTAATTGAAATCGGAAAACATACCACATCAGAAACTCGATTTTACATCACCCAAAATGTTTGAAGGGGAATCATATGCTAGTCATCGTAGGTGGCTAGGTGCAACCAAAATCCGTAGATTTGGCATGGAAACAATATTAAAAAGACAGATCATAAACAAAACTGTCAATGAAAATGCTGAATACTGAAAAATTAAAACTAAGGCGAAATTCGAAAGAAAATAACCCACTGGAAAGAAATGAAATAGATTAAATACTTGGACATTGAAACAATTGAACATTACAAGTCGGACAAAAGCACCAAGATAAACAAAAACTGTAAGACATGATATAAAGAGCATTAAGATAAACAAAGCTATATTCACAACTATGAATTAAAAAAGAAGGTTAACCTGGAGTACAATATTTGATATTGCAAATGGTGTACATACAAGGTAAAATACACACATAATATATGAAAAAGATAAACTTTCACATACCGCATACTGCACACATCTGGTCAGGTAAGCAACATCAGACAAAATAACATCAACCATTCCAACCAACATTCTAATTCTATACTTAGAAGAATGCCTAGCATCATCAGTGATGGGTATAACATTTGTATGCTTCTTTGCCATGTTAACTAAATCCCTTCCACTTCTATCCATAACTCCACAGCATAGACAACACCAGTAGGTCCAACAAGGTGTTGATAGCTCTCTACTGCAATTCATCATCACTAATAACAGCTCCATATTTTCTGACTTCGGCAATAATCAAAGAATGTAGGGTAGTTGAATATAAGGGATAGAACTGTAGCAACAATCAATCAGTGAGTGGCCTTATCCCTAAATTCCAAGTCATAATTAGTGACCAAGTTGATGGAAATTTATGCACAAGCAGAGAATGGGGTTGTAAAGGGGATCCAAGTGCAGCAACCGGTGCAACCTGTAGTAGTAAAGTTTTCATAGCCGGGGTAAAGATGAAACCCATTCTAGCTGTTCTTCATGGAGTTTGTACTCTTGGGAGAAAGAAATAGTATTGCCTTTCAAAGGCAGTAAGAAGAATGTTGATGAACTAATTTCAGATATTCTATAGTGGGGGGCCAGCTTCAAATTTCTGCAATGATTACTCAATAACTGACTCCATGTACAGATGGAAATCAGTTATAGAATCCACGGCCTTTTGAATTTGACTAGTATAGCTATAGGCTGTTGGGAAATTTCTTTGTAGACTGGGAGTTTATTTAGAAGAGTTGACCGAAGAAAGAAACAGACTTTGGGTTGTGTGTTGGGGATTCCAGATTTTATTGTCAGGGTGAAAAATATAGTGAGACTTGTTCTGAAGCGGAATAATTAGGGAACCAGGTAATATATTTATCACACCAAACCTCAGAGTAAACAAAGAGAAGCAAACACAATCTCAGAATACTTATTTTGCGAGATTAGAAGGTCCTATTATCCCATAATTAGATGGTAACATGTTTTACGATAAGCACGGAGATGCTAGCAAGTCTACACAAGTAGAACTACTTTATACAATAAGCATAACAAAAGTAACATATATTCCTGAACATACCAAGGTAAACAGACAGCAAAACTAATAGAAAAAGAAAGACAGCAAAAGTAACATACATACCAAAATCCCATCCATGAAGGTGCTGCATCACAAGGATGGTATACAGAGACGGATCTAGTTTTCTGCTTCTTTTAACAAAAAGATGTATGCGCGGATTGTGCTTCTACAAAACCTACTCATATTAACCGTCTCCTTCTTGAAGTTTTTTTATCAGCTTATTGTAATATTGCCTGCTCTACAACTTCATGGCTTGCAAGTTGCATCACAAATAGATTTAACCGAAACCAGACTACCAACATAAGTGTGCGCATTTTCCAGTGACTGATAACTACTTGTATCCAAAAACCTAGCATTTCCATTCACTGGGTTATACAAGATTAAATCCCCGTTATACGGTTTGAAACGGTCTAAAGGCCGACCAAATAATAAGATATCACCATTCTTGAGAGATTGTACAGGCATCACAAACTCAAGATCTTTTTTTAGCCTGCTAACGCTGAAAAGTTTAGTCCAAGATTCTATTACACCATAATTCTGCATAACCCATACATCTACATTCCCATCACTAATGTACCAAAATAAGCGAAGTTTACCATCCAACAAGCCAATAGATGTCTTATAGTACTTATCACTTTCAGGTGCACCACACAGAGGTATAGGTAGTTGCATTTCCCTGAACTTCTCATCCCCAACATCGAAAGAAAGTATAACTCTCATAGGGTTTTCACCTCTGTTGCAGGGATGTACCAGCCAATGGATAACTCCATTTAAAAACATTCCATTTGCTCTTCCAAGCAAATAAAACACATAAAGAATATCCCCGAGTACTCTCAATGTATCTGTTCCTAGAGTATATACTCTAACTTGAGAAAGCCTATCACTCCCAGCAGTAATAATTTTGACTACTTTGTAATCCCCGATCTTGCAATCGTAACCAAACCCATGTGTTGGAACAGAAACCACTGGTCTCAATACAGATTGAATTTGTGGAGGTAAATCCAGTATTTCTGGTATTTTCTTATACTCGTTAGTAATTGGGTTCCAAATGCATAACAGTTTAGGATCAGACCGGAGGCAAAACAATCCATTACAAATACAAGGATACGAATATAAGATTTCCAGTAGTGAAATGGACAGTGATATTCAACAGACATATCAAATGTAGAAGTGGTATTGTTGTAATCAAGAGAAGGGAAGCAGTATAGGGTTCATCTGAATAGTATAAAGTTGGTTTTTGTTTGGAAAGGATGAGACTAAAATGATTCATTTGATTAGACTGATTAGTATGAATTTTAAGAAAACCAGGGTTCGTGAAATGATTGCACCAATTCTTGGATACACACCTGAATCGCAAGACGGACTTGACTGGTAACCATGTGAGGATGTCCATCAGAATCCCCTCTGGAAGAAATTTCCACTTCTCGATCATCGCCATTGCTGCTGCTCAAATAGTTTGTTTTCTTTTTACTTCAATGCCTTTCATTCGACCTGTTGTACTCTTCTTATATGGAGCACTTTTGCCCTAATTCTCGTTTGTTTCAGTCAACTGTCTTCGAGTAAATATATTGACTACAAAGTCAAATACGGATTTTTTTTAATTTTTTTTAATTTTTTTAAAGGTGTAACGTTAAATTGTATAAAGGAGAAAAATGTAATAAGGTCAGAGACCCCATTTGAAGTTACAACCAATTATATTGTATCAATTACAACTTTCCGCTGAGAAGTCTCTAGATAACTCGGGCGAATAACTCGCCGTGACTCGCAAAATTTTCATGATTGATTTTTGTTTCTGATCGTTAAATCTTTGCTTTGCATGCTCTTCACCAAGTTTTCTTGATCTTTGGCATCTCTTTAATACAAGTTTTAATGGGTTTTCTATCTTCTTTTCTCTAGGTTCTGGCTATTCGTGCTTGGAGGTTGCTAGGTGATTGGAGTGGTTTTGCCTGATTGTCCCAGTAATCTCTCTTCAATCTCTAATCATGGCTCCACTTTTGATGCTGGATTTGCATGCGATGATACAATTACTACCCTTTTGGATATATCTTCTTTATGATTTTCTTACACACAGTTTTATACTCAACACATGGTTTCTTTTTGGTCTTAGTCGACAACACAACCGCCTATCATTTATCCCTAACACTAAGCTAGTAGGATGTAAGAAGCATTCTACCAGGTGTACAACACACTCATCACCTTTTCGGCAGAGGTTTCTTTATAATTTCCTTGCACCTCGTTCTCTTCTCCCAATTCTTTTCTTATTCCTTTAGTTCTACCATAATGGACTCTGAGTTGATGCAAGTTCAAAAAAGAATGGAGTTTACTTCGATAACTGATAGACTAAGAGCTCTGAGAGAACTCAACTATCAAGTGAAGATTTGATTATGGGTGCTGAACAGTTCAAATTCAGCCTTTTGGGTAAGCCTTATTCTGCTAAAACTTATACAGTAGGTGAACTGGATAAAGAGCTTTGGCCAAAAAGTAAGGATATTTTTATCAAAAAAAAGGAAAATGACTGTTATCTCATAAAGTTCCATACTCAAGAGGAACATGAGATTGTTTTTAAATTTCGACCTTGGTTTCTAGAAGGTGACTTACTCGTGCTTGAACCTTGGATTCCTAAAATGCCTAAATCTGCAGTGGATTTAACAAAGCAACTCCTTTGGTTACGTCTTTACAACATGCAACCAGGGTTTGCAAATCCAACTATTATTAAGGGTATAGCATCAGCAATGGGTGAAGTAAAGGAACTGGATCCTCCTGATTGTATTGTACAAAAAGGAAAAGTGCAAAAAGCTTTAGTTCTCTTAGATGTCAGAGACCCACTTCGTAGAGGATTCTGGATGAAAAATGCAGCAGGTGAAGAAGTTTGGATCAGGCTGTTTTATGAAAAGCAACCTTTTAATCTATGTGGGTTCTGTTATACTATTGATCATAAGGAACTTGAATGTGAAACTATTGCGGCTTATCTTCTACAACAACAAAGAGGATATCTTTCATCTACTTTAATCCTTGATCCACCTTCATGGACAAACCCAGACATGAGATGAGTTAAAACTGACAACTCTTCGTTTACTCAGATCCAATATGAGCATGAAGATCATCATGCAATTTCCAATCCAGCTGAACAAAGTCCTACAGATATGACTCAGCTCATTGTTACTCATAATCCTGAAGCTGCAATGGTGGTAAATCAGTCTACCAGCATGCATGCAGGAGCTTCAGCTGTCAACCCTGCACAATGTATAGTGGAGGTCTCAAAAGATATGGTTTCATTAAATGAACAGGGTCCAGGCAACAGCATGAGAAACATTCCTTTATCTTCTTCCTCTCCAGTTACTGTAGTAGGATGTAATGCTCAAGGTATGATACAAGTTAATATTAATAGTTCTACTGAGAGAGAGCAGGTGGTCCAGAGACATGGAAAGAGAATCAGATTTGAGGAGGGTAATACTAGTAGTTCCAAACAGTTAGATCTATGTCCTAGTCATAACATAGGAAGAAGTGATATTTTAGATTATATGACAAATGAAAATGTGGAGCAGCAAATACAGGCTTTTAAATCATCCATGGGTCATGGAAGTGGATTCGGATCAAATATGGATCTTTTAAAATCCTATATTGCTTTAGGAGATCTGGATGTCTCTTTTGATGATTTCAATGCTGTTAACATTGATCCAGATAGTCCTCATCTATCTAGAGCTTATTCAAAATCACTTCAAGCTCTTGTTGCTCAATTTGAAGACAATATGTCCAGCCATAATTCCACTGATATCAATGTAGAATTCTCAGGAAATGAGCATGTTAGTCTGGATGAGACTTCTCCATCTCCTAACTCATTTTCTTCATTTCATGGGACTGTTTCAGAGCAAAACCTCTCCAAAAGACTCAAAGCAACATCTTCAAGCATTGATGGCCATGTAATTACCCCTTTAATCTCAACCTCACAGTATCATATCTTCAATTTGCTAATTTTATTTCCTGATAGTTACTTTTCTAGTTTTATAAATCATATTAGGGTCTTTCCTTTCCTAATTTCTTGTATAAAAACAATGAAAATATTGTCATGGAATGTTCAAGGTCTGGCTGGTAAGGAAACTAGAGATCACATAGGAGACATCATTCAAATTCATAATCTAGGCATCATTTTCTTGGTAGAAACTAAAACTGGAATAGAAAAAGCAAAAACTTTAACTCAAAAGTTTAATTATCCTAATTCCTACTTTATAAGTTCAATTGGGATGTCTGGTGGTGTAGCTTTATTATGGAAGGATGGGTTTTCCCGTGACATTGTCTGTAGTAAAGATAATATGATACACATGTTGATTACTTCTAATCCTTTTAAACAAGAATGGCTCATTTCATGTGTTTGTGGGTCTACTCATTATGATTTGAAACAACAGCAATGAGAATTTATTAAAGAGCTTAGTGAAAATATTGTTCAACCTTGGGTGATTATAGGTGATCTCAATATTCACATGTCAAAAGGAGATGCTTCATCTAGTATTGGCTCTCTAGACAATTGGGTTTTGTAATATTTTAAATGATGCTGGTCTAATGGATTTGGGATATGCCGGTAGTCATCATACTTGGTCCAATAGGATTAATGGTAAGGGATATAAAAGAGCTAGAATAGATATGGCCCTTCATAATTCAAATTGGACTAGAGATTTTACAGATTCTAAACTACTACACCTCTCATTCTTAGGATCAGATCATCGTCCCATTTTCCTCATTTCAGAGACTGATTCTGTCACGCCCATGAATGTGTGGAAATTTATAGATGTTGGCTTAGAGATCCAAATTGCTCTGAAATCATTGCAAATTCTTGGGATTCTTCTATGCATGATCAGAATATATCTCAAAAACTTTGTAATGCTAGACGAAAACTCTCTAGATGGAATAGAAAGTATTTTGGCAAAGTTGGATTCCATATTAAATATCTAAGGAACCAGTTGTCCTTTCTTCAAGACCAACCATATGATATCTCTCAGAAAACTCATCTAACTATTCAAAGTTTGAATTACTGGAAGAGGAAGCAGATTTTTGGCATTAAAAATCGGGAGACCACTGGATTAGAGACTCGGACAATAACACAACTTATTTCCATTCTCTAGCAAATAGAAGAAAATCCAGAAACCATATATCAGCTCTAAGGGATGATAAAGGTCGGTGGTATCACTCACATAAAGATTTGGAATCTCTTCTTACTAAGCATTTTTCTACTATAGCTCAGTCTTCTAATCCTCAGTTTAAAGATGATTCTTTTGATATAATTTCCCCAATTATAACTCAAGATGAAAATGAATCCTTAGTTTCAACTCCTTCAGAAGAGGAAATTTTTAATGTTCTTAAAAGTATGCCTAGCTGGAATTCACCGGGTCCTGATGGATTCCCAGCTGGCTTTTTTCTCTCACAATGGCAAACTGTTGGAAAAGATATTGTTCACTTCGTGCAGCAATTTTTCATCAGAAAGACAATGCCTCAGTGTATAAACCACACAGTTACATGCTTAATACCTAAAACCCTCCATCCTTCGACACCAAATGATTACAGGCCAATTGGGCTTTGTAATATAATTTATAAAATAATTTAAAAACTCCTAGTTACAAGAATGAAACCACTGATGGAGAAAATAATATCTCCATCATAAGCTGCATATGTCCCTAGGAGATACATTAATGACAATATAGTTATGGCTCATGAACTAATTCACTCCATGAAGAAGTCAAAGAAGAAGCAAGGATTAGTAGCCCTGAAGTTGGATATGTCAAAGGCCTTTGATAGGGTTGAATGGCCATTTATAGATAAAATGCTTTCTTCTTTAGGTTTTTGTGAAGACTGGCGTATTATTATTTATCAGTGTATTTCGACAAGCACTGTTTCAATTCGTTTAAATGGCAGTATTTTCAGTCTTACACTCCTACTAGAGGAATTCGACAAGGGGGATCCTTTATCCCATTATCTATTCATTATCTCCATGGAATATCTTGCTAGATCCTTGATGAATGCTGAAGCACTTAATTTGTTGCTTGGTATACAAGTTGCGAAGAATTCGTTATTTGTTAATCATCTCCTATTTGCAGATGATTGCATATTGTTCTTCCATGCAGATCATTCAAGTATCAATCAAGTTTAGTCTTGTTTGCAAAATTTCAATAATATTTCTGGTTAGTTGATAAATTTTTCGAAGTCATCGGCATTCGTTACAGGTGATTTGTCAGATGATGCTAAGATAGACATCAGGCATAAACTAGGAATCAAGCAACTCAGTTCCTCAGATAAATACTTAGGTTTGCCTATTCTTTTGGGAAAATCGAAAACAAGCTCTTTTAGGTCTATTCAAGACTCATATGAGAATAGATTCCAAGGATGGTGCTCTAAGACCCTCAATCAAGTTGCTAGAACAACGTTAGTCAAGTCAGTTCTCAATTCCATTCCTACTCACTATATGAGTGATTTTAGGCTACCCAAAAACATAATTAATAAGTTGGATTCAGCCCAAAGAAAATTTTGGTGGGGCCATAAATCTAATAAAGGTTTGAATCTGGTTGCATGGAACTCCCTTTGTTCTCCCATAGATGAAGGAGGTTTGGCTTTTAGAAATCTAGAAATATTTAACATAGCTTTGATTACTAAGTTAGCCTGGAGATTATGTACAGAGGGAGACAAACCTTGGACACAAATCATGAAAGCAAAATACTCTCCATATAATAGTTTCCTTCATTTACAAGAGTCTCCTTACAACTCTTCATAGATCTGGAAAGGATTGGAAGTAGGGCTTTATTATGTGAGGAAATTTCATAGGTGGGATGTCAGGGATGGAACTAAAATTTTAGTATGGTATGACAAATGGGTAATAGGACTTGACTCTCCTCCAGTACCAAATGACTCTTTTAGAGAACCAGCAAGAATAGTTCATGTATCTGATCTGATGTTGGAGCATCCAAGAAGGTGGAATACTCAACTTGTTTGTGATCTTTTCCCAGCTGATACAACAGAATTAATACTAAGAATGCATCTAGTTCAATATGGTACTGATAAGCTTATTTGGGAACCAAGTAGGACAGGTGAATTCTCTGTAAAAACCACCTATAAAACATTAACAAATCTTTCAAATGGATCTCATCAAAGGAGTTTGGATGGTTTAAATGTTAACTGGAGAAAGCTGTGGAAATCAAATGCTCCTCATAAAGTTAGTTGTTCATCTGGAAATGCCTTAGGAGAATTATCCCAACTAGAGTAAAACTCAACAGTTATAACAGTAACATAGATACTTTATGTCCTAGATGCTCTCAAGCTTAAGAAACACTTCAACGTCTGCTCATTCAATGTGATTACTCCAGATCTGTTTGGCTAGCTATGAATGTGAATGTTGTTATCGTGCAAAATCAGAATACTGATGTGGCTGACTGGATAGCTAGCTGGTTTCATGCTTCTACTAAACCTTGTAAAGAGGAATGGAATCATTGGATTTTAACTCTTATGATTACAGCTTGGTTTCTCTGGAAGAACAGATGCTCAAAATTTTTTGAAAACAAAAATCAGATATTTTTTTCACAGTTCACTCAATTAAAAATATGGTAAATCAATGTTTTGTTGGAAGCTCTATGATAACACAGAAAGTGTTTCAATCTTGGTCTCCACCTCCAGCTTATGAGATTAAAATTAACATGGATGCATCATTTGATTAGCTCTATCAAGCAAGCCAACTCCTCAGTTCACTGGATGGACCAAGAAATAATAGAAGAAATAAGGCATCTGTTATCTTATGTTTCTTGTTCTTCTATAAATCATGTTAAGAGAACAGCTAATAATGTTTCTCATGTAATAGCTAAGACTTCTAGGTCTGACGGATCCTCTTTTGACTACACTTGTAATATCCCGGATATATGTAGCAAAATCATTAGGGATGATCAACTATCTGTCATCCTAAGTTATGTAAATTAATCTAAGTAATGGAAGGTGTTTTGCATCGATTTTTTTTTTTACAACTTTCCACTAAGAGACTAAATCTCTAAATGGGATGGTCCAAAACCAATTCTCAACAGCTCCCCAAGCATAAATTAAGGCTTTAACTTTATTGATCACAGTTGCAGTAGTTCTTAGAGATTTGTGAGTCATAGTTCTATGGTTTCTTTCACCCCAAACAGCCCAGCATATTGCAAATATAACTAATGGTCATATCTTTTTGCCTCTATTTCTTCCTCTTCTAAATTTCCAAGCTTGAATTTGAGCTAGAAGTTGACCACTCTAATCCCATGTAATATTGAAGCCATCAATGAAGTGAGAACAAATCTTATGAAAAAAATCACAGTACATAAGGAGATGATTTACACATTAAGGGTGTTGATTACGAAGAGAGCAATTGATATTTTGGATTATGCACACTCTTCTTGTCAGATTCTCAGTGGTTGCAATCCATTTTGACATGCTGACCACATAAAGAACTGGAATTTTGGTGCTATGGATTGAACCCAAATGCAGTTGAAAGGCACTAAATCAACAAGGTTAGGGAGTTGGTCTACGCTAACCAGTTATAGACCACCTGCCACTGAACATATGAGCTTATCCACTTGATCATTAAGAACATGAGGTACATCCAAATCTGCAGACAATTGTAGCATATCTTGCATTTTGTAGCCTTAAAATTTATGCAGAATTTCAGACTCCATGCTCCATTTTATATCATTTCAGAGAGACAAGCATTTATCAGTGATGAAATTCTGATTTGTCTTTGGAATTTCTTCTTGAAAGCTTGATTATTTTTTCATTTGTCCTAACCATTGTTAGTATTAACTAAAACCATACCTTATATTACCGTATGTGTGATCGTCTATGGATACGAGATCGAGACAATACGACAACAAAGTGTGTTACTTGATAATAGGTTCAGACTTAACCAAACTCTATAGGATCACTATCAAGTAATGCAGAGTTAACGTATATGTGTATTTTACTTTATTATAATAAACAATTATAATGCGGAAATCAAAATAAAAGACACAACAAGATTTTGTTAACGAGGAAACCGCAAATGCAGAAAAACCCCGGGACCTAGTCCAGTTTTGAATACTCTCAGAATTAAGCCGCTATACAAAATCTAAACCAACTTCGTATAGTTGAGACTACCCCTAGCTACTTAGTTCCCTCAGTATCCCTGCGCCTTCGACTTCTAGAGTCACACACGTGAATTACAAGTCCTTTGGATAGTATTCCAAACAGCAAAGGAATAATCTGTTTGGTAACCACTCTAACCAATCTTTTCTATAAGATATAGATGAGTCGTTGACAAAGGCTTTTCCATTTAATCTAATAAACTCCTTTGTCTGGTTAGATCAATCTAACTTTAACTACTGAAATAGTCAAGTATAGACTCGCATTCAATCAAAATAAATATCAAAGAGATATATTGAGAATGCCGATCTCACGCAACTAATAAATCGAATAAATTCGATTCTAGTTGGATCCCATCCGATCAAGGTTTGTGCACACAATTCTCAAGATACGACCACCAATAAGAAATCTTCCTTGTCTTCATATCTTCTTTAATCTTCAATAACCTGTACAACACCACTTGAATCTCTTGTAATCAATCACACACATAACGGAGTCTGTTAACAATGGATTATCACAATATGTCTTTAGATCTAACAACTTTTCTAAGGATCCCGTCGATACTTCGATCTAATTTGAGTGAATCTTATATCAGAAGAGAAGATTCTCAAGAATAAACAAACTAGGTGCAATCAAAGTTTCAACAACCGTTAGTCAATCAAATCAATTCAAAACTAATAACACTGCAATTATCTAGTTTCCCACCAACGGTACTCGTAGAGCTTCTTGATCCCACAGAAGTCTTTAAACGAGCGGTCGTAAGAGATTTCACCTAATTAGGATACTTTCCTCTCCGAATAGACGGCTCCACTAGAAACAACAAATAATGAAGTTTGCCTGGATCTTAGGATAGTTTGCTTGAAATGCAAACTTAGGTATTTATAGACCAAGGATGTTTGGACACCAACGAATTTCCAAAACCGAAATTATTCTCAAGATATGCAATGAATGCTCCATTCGGTTTTCCTAATTCCAATAAATGCTTTGTCCAATATTTCCGAAATCTCTCAATAGAAAATCTCCAATTAGTAAATGCACATTACTAATTTTTATTCTCTAAAGGTATGCATTAATTGCTGGTAATTAAAGCATATAAAACCAAAAACCTTAATTAAAAGATTCTTAATTTATTTCGGCACAAGATCACCTTTAGTATTAAGGAATATCTTTGAACAATAAATGATAAAAGTTACTGTTCATGTTCAAAGTATGTTGACATTTTTTCACTACAAATCCTTATTTCATATTTACATGGATTTGCATTCTTGGAATTTGTTATGCCACACTTCTAAATAAGTTTAGAATTGGTTTCCCTGTATTCCAAGACTACTATGTGATTGATCAAATACCAAATCATACATGGGTTCAATTGGTTATACCAATCACTAGGATCAGTTATACCTAAATATGGAAATACTTGTGATCGGTCACACCAGTCACTAGGATCTGTTACACTAGTTACAAGGATCGGTTCTATTTACACATGGTATTACTTGTGATTGGTCACACCAGTTACCAGGACCGGTTAAACCAATTACAAGGATCGATCACACATACTCATGATCGGTCACACCAATTACTAAGATCGATCACACCAATTACAAGGATCGATCATACCATCACATGGTGATTACTTAGGATCGGTTACACCGATTAATAAAAACCAGTCATACCAAATCATAAGTTAGGCATTGTGATTAGTTATACCAAGATACATAACATAAGTTTAGATCGGTTCTACCATCTCACACATATTGGTCATCCAAATATTTGCAATGAATAGCCAGACCAATAAGCCTCATGATTTCCCTTTCGATTCATAAAACAAGTTCATGAATGTACTTCCTTTAAAAAAATGTAAAACATTGTTTCCTAGGATGAAATCTTCACCATAACCCATTCACATAATCATAAAAATATATACAAGATTATGTCGATGTCATTTCGATGAAGTTCAAAAGATAAGCGTTATACTTCGTAGTCTAATTCCCTAATACTATGATCATACTATAATGATCATGTCACATCACTAGAGTATTATACAATATGTATGGTATATACAGCTTCGCAGTTATGTTTTCAATATAGCACGACTTGAAAGATATGTTAGGAATGAAACAGTTCAAGTCAATATTACTAAACTCAAGTGGAAAGATGATGTCGTCGTTGTAGTTCGTTACTTCTTCACATTCTTCAGGTCTTCGGAGTAATACTTGTATGTCTCAATATTCCTAGACTTCTAGTCTAACCTAAACGAAGTTGACTCTAGTATTTAATCAAGCGACTCTAGATGAGTTTTGATACTAAAATATGACAACCAAACTTGACATACCAACGCTTGGTGAGTTCAACCGAGCTATGCTCTAACAATCTCCCCCTTTGTCAATTTTAGTAACAAAACTCTTATTACATATGGATAAACAAATTACAAAATAATTCATTTTACATACGCTTGATTCCAATTTTCAACAGCACAATAGCCTGCATATATACAATCAATAAATGTCGTTGTTGGACATTTTAATAACAAAAGTTTTTGCTCCCCCTAAAGGTAAGCTAGGTAAATATTTAATCCAAAAATCTTTGTTATTCCCCTTTAGTAGTAAGAATTACTACTCAGCAATATGATATGTTTATTCCCCTTAGTCAATGCTTTACTCTTTCGTTAGATATAACGTTTAAGCACAATTGTCCTTTCCTTAGTGATTGTATATCACTTGTTTACTCCATATATTTCTCCCCCTTTTTGTCACAAAATGACAAAAGTTCGAGCAAATAAAGGACAAACCGAAAGGATCTTACAAATCTAAAAGACTTGTAAACAACCTATAGGAGTTAAGCACGAAGGTTTCACATACCACTTTAGATAACCAATATTAAAACCGAAACTAAAAGTAATTTAGTTTTAATTTGTTACCAAGGAAACAATTTCCCAAAGAAATTTTCCCTTATAGTCTAACAAATCGACTAAGAGACTTAATTCCCTTGTTAGACCGGTTGTGTATGCACGACCGCTTATTTCGATAAGACCAAAATAAAGATCAGAATTGACTTTATTTCTCTCATCAGGCTCTAATTATTCAGACAATAACTTAGACCTTTCAATTTAGACAAGACAAACACTAGGTTAGTTAACTAGTCTTTCTTGTCAAGGCATTCAATTAGGCTTGAACAACCGAATCCTCCAATTTGATAAGTCTAACTAATATCAGAATTAACTTAGTTTCTCTTATCCGGAATCAGTTGGACTAAACAAATGATCCTGTATTTTGTTAAGCCATAAACAATACATACAAACCAAAATAAATTGACTTGCATAATTATTTTCTTAACTGGAAGCAATTGAAACAAACATAAACATTATAACACCGCAATTGCATCGAATTTCGTTAAGCAAAAACACTTGATACCCAACAATAAAGAAGATACCAAACAATAAGCCAAATAAATTGACACAGTTTTTCTTAACCGGAAAAAATTGAATCACACACACATCCATACACAATATAATGGAACATATCAATTGTACCGAAATTTTGTTAAGTAAAAACAAAATATATGCAATATAAACAGGTTTTTCTTAAACAGGAAAACGATTAACTAACAAATTCGTTACCTCAAATTTCTCAGCCTCTTCTCCTCAGAAAGATATATCATTAAGTACAAGTTCAAATAAGAACTCTCCCCCAGTGTGTTTTCATCCTCTCGCAAGAACAAAAGAACAACAACAAAAGCAACCTTTACCAAAGAAAGGTTGAATCGGTTTTAACTAATGTGTGCCAATAGCAAAAGTTGGAAACCGAAACATAAGGTACTAATGTACCTTAACAATACCAATAGACTTCCTGAGATTTTCAAAGGTTGCACGGTCTAATGGCTTTGTGAGAATATCAGCTAGTTGTCGTTCAGAAGGAACATATTCTAGCTTGATAACTCTATTCTTATACAATTCTCGAATAAAATGATATCTAATATCTATGTGTTTAGTACAAGAATGTTCATCACAAAGAATACTCATAGTCGGAATACTTATACCATAGTCAATGAGCATTTGCTTCATCCACAGAAGTTGAGTACAACAAGTACCAGCAACAATGTATTCTGCTTCACAGGTTGATAGAGACTGTGAGTTTTGTTTCTTACTATGCCAGTCTACAAGGTTTTGACCAACATAGAAACAACCACCAGATGTACTTTTGCGATCTTTTACACATCCTTCCCAGTCAACATCTGAGTAGGCAACAAGACTGTTATTCGTATCCATAGAATACGATAGACCATAATCCAAGGTAACATTAACGTATCTTATGATTCTTTTTTACAGCTTTTAGATATGATTCTTTAGGATTTGCTTGAAACCCGGCGCAACATCCCACACTGAAATCAATATTTGTTCTTGTTGCAGTCAAGTACAATAGACTTCTTATCAGGGATCGGTACAGTTTCTGGTCTACATATTTTTCTCCTGGACTAGACTGAAGTTTTCCAGTAGTTGGCATTGGCGTTGCCATAGGAGTTGTACCCTTTAGCTCAAATTTCTCAACTAAATTTTTGGCATATTTTTCTTGAGAAAGAAAAATGTTTTCTTTTTGTTGCTGTATTTGTAGACCTAAAAAATATGATAGTTCTCCAACATTGCTCATTTCGAATTCCCTACTCATAAGGTTTAGGAACTCATCTGTGAGAATTTTTGAGGTGGATCCATATATTATGTCGTCAACATAAATTTGTGCAGTAAGAAAATTCTTTCCATTCCATTTGGTGAAAAGAGTCTTATCAGCGCCACCTCTAGAGAATCCTTTTTGAAGTAAAAAGGATGTTAACTTATCATACCAAGCTCATTGAGCTTGTTTTAGATCATATAATGCCTTTTTGAGCTTAAGAACATGATCTGGAAATAATGGATCTTTAAATCCTTTAGGTTGAGCAACAAAGACTCCCTCTTTTGAATCTCCATTAAGAAATGCGGACTTAATGTCCATTTGAATGAGCTTAATCTTAATATTATAGGCATATGCAAGTAAAAGTCTAATTGATTCTAAATGAGCTACATGAGAAAAAGTTTCATCAAAATCAATACCTTCAATTTGAGAATATCCTTGAGCAACCAGTTTGGCTTTGTTTCGGACAATAGTTCCGTATTCATCTGATTTATTATTGAAAATCCACTTTGTTCCTACGATGTTGACACCTTCTGGTTTCGGAACACGTTCCCATACTCCTTGCCTTTCGAATTGATTAAGTTCCTCATGCATTGATCTTACCCAAGCGGGATAACTAAGAGCTTCCTCAATATTTTTTGGTTCTATTGAAGAAAGAAAGCATGTGTAATGACAGACATTCTGGAGTTCCCTTAGAGTCATAACTCTGGCATTGGCATCTCCAATGATATCATCTGCAGAATGTCTTTGATGAACCTACTTAGCAGGTTTGTAGACTATATTTTCAGTACCGTTGGGTTGCTCAACTATACTGTCATCTTTATCATCTATGTCACAAATGGTAGGAACAATTGCTGGTTCTTCTTCAATCTGTTTTTCTTTACTAACAGTTTATAAGGAGAAAGTTCTGCAGCAATATGATTATCTTGACGAAAATCACTAATGTCATCAATAACTACATTAATTGATTCCATCATGACTTTGGTTCGAATATTATATACTCGGAAGGCACGACTATCAGAAGCATAACCAAGAAAAATTCCTTCATCACTTTTGGAATCAATTTTTCCTCTGTGCTCTCTGTCCTTTAGTATATAACACTTGCTTCCGAAAACCCTTAAATAGCTTAGATTGGATTTTCTTCCATACCATAACTCATAAGGGTTATTTAGAGTTTTTGACCTTAGATAAACTCTATTTATGAGATAACAAGCTGTGAAAATAACTTCGCCCCAAAAGGTTATTGGTAGATCTTTGTTGTGAAGCATTACTCTAACCATTTCTTGAATATTTCTATTATTTCTTTCAGCCACACCATTTGCCTGTGGTAATGGGAGCAAAAAATTGATGAGTAATCCCAAGTTGATTACAGTATTCATATACTTTTGTATCCTTGAATTCTGTACCACGATCGCTTCTTATTTTCTTAAGTTTGCGACCTTGTTCATTTTGAATTCTACTCATAATAATCTTGAACTCCTCAAGAGTGTCATTTTTGTGCTTTATGAAAGCAACCCATGTGAACCGTGTGTAATCATCTACCATCACTAAAGTATATTTAATTCCTCTAACAGTTGCTTGTTGGATAGGACCAAAGAGATCCATATGAATAAGTTCGAGAGGAGCACAAGTGGATATATCTCGAGAAAGTTTGTGTGGAATTTTTTCTTGCTTACCCTTTTGACAAGCACCACGTACACCTTCTACTTAGTATTTATTTTCTGAACGCCTCTGACAAGTTCACGATTAATAAGCTTACCTAGTATTCGGTAGTTGATATGACCAAACCGTTCATGCCACAAATGAGTCGACTCTACCTTGGTCAGGTTACAGTATAGATTAGGCTGTATATTAAGGAGATAACAGTTACTCATACTTCGACGTCCTCGAAAAATTATTTTTTCGGACTTATCTTCAATATTACAACCTCCCATATTGAAAATAACCTTATGACCTTTATCACAAATTTGACTTACTGAAAGAAGATTAGCTTTCATTCCTTTGACATAAACGACATCATGAATTTCAGGAATACCTGGAAGTTTGATGGTTCCTTTTTTGCTAATAAGATAACTGCTTCCATCTCCGAAAGTTACAGATCTTGTTAGAGCACTGCTCGGTCGAACTCGAAAGCGTTGTTATCTCAAGCTTGTTTGTAAAGTTTAGGTGATCAAAACTATAAGTCTTGATTTCTAGTCTACTTATAGCTATGTCTCGGATTATGATAGAATGTGTAGTTGAGCTTTAGCCTTCACGGCGTTCATCGATTGAAGACGAAGATCTACTGAGGAGAGCTTGGAGAAACTTCATTAACAAAAGGTATGTGGAGACTAAAACTTATCTATCACTCAGAAGTCTATTCTATTCTATCTCCTATTGAGACTAAGTCGTATAACTATATAGACTTTTACATTATACACATTTGATATTTCGAGATGAGTTTAACTCACTTATATCTTTCTCGAAATATGTGTTGGAAAGCTTTTTTCTTTAACTACATTCATCATTATTCTTGACGAGTTTAGTTGGAAACAATTTATTTTTTGGAAACTAAACAATGAGTCAAAAGATAATCATGTGAAAATTGCCTTGAAACATCTAACATGATTTGTGTGAGACAGTCATTTGATATAGACTCGGAATGTTTCGTATTGATCATTCGATCACTTGAAAATTACTTATAAGCTAATAGTTTGTGTGAGACAGCTATTGTCGTCTTCTAAGGATGTTTCAATGATTGAAATGAGAGTTTAGAACAATTAACCATTGTCTGGATATGGCACAGTATGCATACCAGTGTGCAAGCTATTGTAGTATGATTCAGGTCCGGGAACCAAGTTTGCATACCAGTATGCGAACGGTTTTAACTGTCAAAGTCCGAGAACCAAGTTTTCATACCCGTTTGCGAACGGTTTCACCTGAGTTCGGCCCAGAACGACAGTATGCGTACCCGTTTGCGAACTGTCGTACATGACCAAAGTCCGAAAATTAAGTTTACATACCCGTTTGCAAACTAAGTTGGTTTAAGTTCTAAAATCGGTTAAGTATGATTTCATACTCATGAACAAATACATTTATATATTAAGGAATGCAATCTTCGCAAACCGTGGCTAAATGTTCATGAATTGATTCTCTTGAATCAAACCCGATTTTGTTTCAATTGTGTCTTGTATACTTCTATGAGAATATAAACAATTGAACAACTCTATGACTAACACAATTAGATTCATTTGATTATCGATTGATATAGAAGTGCTAGATGAATATGGTTAATACAAAAGTGTTCATATGACTAACTTCGGTTAACTATTGTTGAGCCAACTAAATATACACGTTTAGGTACGGTTACCCATATCTAAATGAAGGTATATTTCATTTGTGTGTAACAAGCTAAGACCATCTAACGGGGGACATATATTGCTTTGGTTTTAAGCAAACTTAGCTTGAATCTTAAATCAGGATTTTATCTAACGGTGAATATTGATTGCTTTGTTTCAAAGCTATCAAACCCTGATTTGAAGACTATATAAGGGAGAACTCTAGCAACTGGAAAACCTAATCCCCACACCTCCTGTGTGATACTAGATGCGACTAGAGTCGATTCTCTTTTAAACTAGGTTTTTCCTAAAACCATTATAGGTTAACGACTTAAAGACTTGATTGGGATTCTGAAGCCAGACCCAACTATTTTCTCTGTAGTTGCGTTTCTGATCTTGTTCTATCGTATTGAGTACTATCTTCTCTAAGATTTTCTCGAGATTTATCTCCGATAGGTAAGATATAAAAAGTAATCACAAAGCTCTTCGTCTCATTCTTTGTGATTCCACAATAACTTGTTCTACTACCATATAGTTACGTTATTGTGAGGTGGTTGATATTTCTAGGCTGTTCTTCGAGAATATAAGAAAATATTATCAATTGGTTCCTGTTCACCTTGATTTATCAAAAGACGGAACAAAAACTTCGTAGGTATTTCTGTGGGAGACAGATTTATCTATCAGAATAGACTTTTCTGTGGGAGACAGATTTGTTTATAAAGTCTTCGACTTTGGTTCGTAGAAACTCTTAGTTGTGGGTGAGATCAGCTGAGGGAATCAAGTGCGTAGAGTCCTGATGGGATTCAGAGACCTAAAGAATGCGACTGTACCTTAATTGGTGTGAGACTTGGTTAAGGTTCAATTACATTCCAGTCCGAAGTTAACTTGTAGTAGGTTAGAGTATGTAGTGGATTAATACGATTTGGTATTCAAATTTGGACTAGGTCCCGGGGTTTTTCTGCATTTGTGGTTTCCTCATTAACAAAACTTCTGGTATCTGTGTTATTTCTTTTTCGCATTATATTTGTTTATATAGTTTAAATACCACAGGTTGTGTGTTTTTCAATCAATTGGTAAATCCAACCTTTGGTTGTTGATTGAAATTGATTGACACTTGAACATTGGTCTTTAGTACCGTTCAAGTTATTTCTCATAATAATTAGGCTCACAGATTCCTATCTGTTTGATTTGCTGATTACATTGAGAAACAAAGATATAACTCTTGGATATATTTTCCTTGATTGAGTCTGAGTGTCTAGTTGATTTTATTGAAATTATATTGGAGTTAGTCCATACAGATTTCCGAACGAAATATTGGGTGTGGTTGTTAGAGCCCCGCTTTTTCAATTGGTATCAGAGCAGGCAAACACGTTTAAGACCTCATAAGTCTGTGTTTGTAGCAATCTGACTCTATGGACAGTAGTATTATCTTTGACAAATGTATCACCAGAGACAAAAGTTCTGTTTCTATGAAATCTATTAAAGAGAAAGACTTGTCGATCTCGCATATAGATGAACATTCTGTTCCTACGAAACAGACAAGTATTGATATGTGTTACCCTGATTATCTTACTGATGAGTCTGAATCTGAAGTAAAAAGGGAAGCAGTCCAAGAGAGTGCAGCGATTCTAAAACTTGTTAGAATCCAGGAAGTTGAAATCAATAGGCTGAAACACAAGGTCAATATGATGATTGGTATGGTAAAAGATCGTGATTCCCAATTAAGGGTTCTTCGTGAAGAAAATGCTATAGTTTGTTCATCCCGAACCTTACTCGAGGCTAAACTCCAGGAATATGCCCTGGAAATAGAATGTCTATTGAGTAATTTCTCTATTCAATGTAAAGGATGCTATATGAAATCCATTATACCAATTTCTTCTGACTCAACAATGATGTTAGAAAATATGACTACTTGTAATCATGTTTCTCTAATAAAACATGTTTCAGAAGCTAAACTGCAAAACCTTCCTATTGCTAAAGAGGTGCTTGGTCCTTCCACTGATCAAGGACATACCACATCTCACGGAAGGAAGAAATCTTCTAACGATGTTGCTAATCCTACACACTCTAATCACTTCGGTGATAAGAAAGTATGTCTCTTTTGTGATTCAAAAGGACATGCTCAACGGAAGAGCAAACTGAGGTTGAATGACAATTATTTTGGTCGACTTCAACACAACTTAGATTTAATACTCAAAGGTGTAACTGACATTCAGATGTCTAAACCTATTGGCTTTAGTACTCACCCTATGAATTCTTCCAGGAAAGTCAGTTCAATCTGCTCATCGAACGTTCGAAATTGTAGCATTAATACAAATCGGTCAAGGAGATTTCAAAAAGTTCCTTCTCAACCTAAAGTGAAGGATGATGTTCAAGATGTGAGAAAGGTACCAGAAGGTGAAAACAACAACAACAATGGAGATATGAATGACAACCTTAACCTGATAATTGAAGGATACAAGGATCTTATCAACAGGCTGTCAAAATCCTCCAAACAAACTTCTTCTGGTAAGGATTCAAACTTAGTCTCGTACTTTGATGATAATAAGTTTTATGATACTTTTTCATATCAAAAGGTGTTTCCTCCAAAAATTAGAAGGAAAAAGAGGATTAGCCATGAAAAATTTACATTTGATGAGCATAAAGCTCATACTTGTGTTAATTAATCACAAGGGTTGAATTCTTACTCATGAAAAATCATGTTGAGTAAGATATGCTAATAATCGGGTATACTTATTGGTAAAATGCTTTCTGATTAATTGAAGCTATTTTCTTATCGTTCATAGCTAGACTATTGTCTACAGATTGCTTTGCCTAAGTATTGTTTTGTTTCGAGAATCACTTCGATTGTCTATTTTTTTGTAATTTTGGAAAAGTTTTTTTTTTTATAATTGAGTTGTGAGCTACTTTTGTGCTCTAAATTTTTCCTCCTGTGAAAATATAAAATTTATTGAGCCAAAAATTGTGAAAGAAATTTTTTCATGTAACAAAATTTTGTTGTATTATTTTTACCTTGTAAAGAGGTACTTTACGGTTTTTAAGTTTTGTTTTGGGGACCATATTGGTTTTCATACAGGTATCCACATTGACTTGTCATGAACCAATTTTTAGAAAACCTAAAGTTATTCCCTAAGAAACCATTTAAATACCAATCCTTTTGAGTCACGTACGCATACTCTAGGTTATTTGTTTTGTCAAGTATGTCATCACCTTCTCGCACTTGTGATTTTCAATAGGTTTTCTTGATAAAGGTATTGGTTTCGAGTCCAAAGGGAGAAGAAAAGAACCCTAGTAGAAGTTGATGATATCAATTATCAAAATCCTGATGATTATTCTGATGTCTCATGCTACTATGCTTATACTCATCAAGATGTAGAGAATGATGAGATGGTTTCGGCCGAAGTGGTTCATGATTTTCTTAAATACTTTGAGGAAGCGAAACTGCAGCTCGTTGATACTATGAAGGGTCTCGATGTGTTACGAACTGAGTTGAAAAAGGTTAATTCTGACCTTTTTCTTATGAAGACACATGTTAAAGATCTTCTCAATGAGGATATCTTCTCCGAAGAAGCAGTGGATGCTGTCAATCACAAGCTCAAAGGTCTCAAGACCCGGGAGGATTCCGGAAGTGTTCTTTAACTCCAGTTTGAGTTTGTTTTTTGGTTTTTAGGAGTTTTTTTTTATTATGTCTAGGAAACTTCTTATGATAATTTATTCTTGTGTTTTAAGAAGGATAACTAGGGTTTGGAATAGCAAATATTGTGACTACACATAGCTATTGCCAACGATTTTCATCTTGCAATGTTTTAGATTTATTTATTTAAATTCTAAGTTATTTGGAAGATTATTTTGCAGTATTAATCTTTATGGTTTTATATATTGTAATTTTTTTAATGGGATATGTGTGTTTACGTCCATGAACTATGATTGTCCCATATATGTCAAAAGTTAAGTCTATTATGTCTTTATGCAAATATTGATAATAAAAGATAAAATGAACTTTTGTATATTCCGCGATATTGATCTTTTCCTGATCCACTTCTATGTGAAAGTACTGTATGGCTCCGTAAGTTTTCTTATGTTGAGCATTTCCGATTAAATTAATCATTAAGGTCACTTGTGGTTAATTTATTCAAGTTTACATGATACAAATTCATGTTTCATGTGATTTATTAATGTCCAAAGAAATCCTTCTTTTCTTGTAAAAGTAAGGTCTCTCTTGTTGTTCTTTCGGGAATGACATTTTATGGGGGAGAGTTCTTAATTGAACTTGTGCTTAATTGCAAAATCTTTGCAGGGAGTGCGGTTGTGCATATTGTAGGAGTTATCTTGTATCTTTATAAATTCCTTGATGAATGCACTAAGTTTCGACTATGTAAAATCATCGAAACAAAGTTGATATGTTCTCTTTTAGTCATGAATAATCTCTTTTAGAATTTCATTATGATCCCGCTAGTTTTCGTACCTTTGCCAATTGTTATTAACAAAAAGGGGGAGAATTATTTTGTAGTTCACACTACATACATATGGTTTACGGATCATTATGTAAGGGAAGTGGTTTTCATTGTGAGGTGAAGTATTGACTAAGGGGGAGTGATACATATCACTGTAGTATTATTGTCAAAGTTGTGATACAATTGAACTTTGATGCTGTGTAATAATACTATGACATTGTATAACAATAATTGAGAGCATATGTTTTCTTATTGTTATGGCTACGGATCTTCAACAACTATGATGCTGAGTTGAACACGTTCAGAATCACTGGAGTACTTGGAGTGATGAAGAATTCAAGGAATGTTGAAGAACCAAGGAAATCAAGCATGTTGGATGAGAAGCTACAAAGTTTATTTATTTTTTAATCCATATGTATTGATAGTTTTGTCACTAAAATTGACAAATGGGTATATTGTTAGAGCACTACTCAGTCGAACTAGCAAGCGTTGCTATCTCAAGCTTGTTTGTCGATTTTAGGTGATCAAAACTATTAGTCTTGATTTCTAGTCTACTTATAGCTATGTCTCGGATTAGGATAGAATGTGTAGTTGAACTTTAGACTTCACGACGTTCATCGATTGAAGACGAAGATCTACTGAGGAGAGCTTGGAGGAACTTCATCAACAAAAGGTATGTGGAGACTAAAACTTATCTATCACTTAGATGTCTATTCTATTATATCTCCTATTGAGACTAAGTCGTATAGCTATATAGACTTTTACATTATACACATTTGATATTTCGAGCTGAGTTTAAATCGCTTATATCTTTCTCGAAATATGTGTTGGAAAGATTTTTTATTTAACTACATTCATCATTATTCTTGACGAGTTTAGTTGGAAAATAATTTATTTGTTGGAAACTAAATAATGAGTCAAAAGATGATCATGTGAAAATTGCCTTGAAACATCTTACATGATTTATGTGAGACAGTCATTTGATGTAGACTCGGAATGTTTCGTATTGATCATTCAATCACTTGAAAATTACTATAAGCTAATAGTTTGTTTGAGACAGCTATTGTCGTCTTCTAAAGATGTTTCAATGATTGAAATGGGAGTTTAGAACAATTAACCATTATCTGGATATAGCACAGTATGCATACCAGTGTGCAAACTGTTGTAGTATGATTCAGGTCCGGGAACCAAGATTACATACCAGTATGCGAACGGTTTTAACTATCGAAGTCCTGGAACCAAGTTTGCATACCCGTTTGCGAACGGTTTCACCTTAGTTCGGTCTGGAACTACAGTATGTGTACCCGTTTGAGAACTGTTGTACATGACCAAAGTCCGGAACTTAAGTTTGCATACCCGTTTGCAAACTAAGTTGGTTTAAGTTCTAAAATCGGTTAAGTATGATTTCATACTCATGAAAAAATACATTTATATATTAAGGAATGCAATCTTTGCAAACCGTGGATAAATGTTCATGAATTGATTCTCTTGAATCAAATCCGATTTTGTTTCAATTGTGTATTGTATACTTCTATGAGAATATAAACATTGACCAACTCTATGAGTAACACAATTATATTCATTTGATTATCATTTGATCTAGAGGTATTAGATGAATGTGGTTAATGCAAAAGTGATTATATGGCTAACTTTGGTTAACTATTGTTGAGCCAACTCAATATACACGTTTAGGTCAGTTACCCATATCTAAATGAAGGTATATTTCATTTGTGTGTAACAAGCTAAGACCATCTAAAAAAATAGAGATATTTCTTTGGTTTTAAGCAAACTTAGCTTGAATCTTAAATCAGGATTTCATCTAACAGTGAATATTGATTGCTTTGTTTCAAAGCTATCAAACCCTGATTTGAAGACTATATAAGGGAGAACTCTAGCAACTTTAAAACTAATACCCACACCTCCTGTGTTATACTAGTTGCGACTAGAGTCGATTCTCCTTTAACCTAGGTTTTTCCCAAAACCATTATAGGTTAACGACTTAAAGACTTCATTGGGATTCTTAAGCCAGACCCAACTATTTTCTCTGTAGTTGCGTGTTCTGATCTTACTTATTCTATCGTATTGAGTACTATCTTCTCTAAGATTTGCTCGAGATTTATCTTCGATAGGTAAGATATAAAAAGTAATCACAAAGATCTTCATCTCATTCTTTGTAATTCCTAAATAACTTGTTCTACTACCATATAGTTACGTTATTGTGAGGTGATTGATATTTTTAGGCTGTTCTTCGGGAATATAAGACCGGATTATCAATTGGTTCCTGTTAACCTTGATTTATCAAAAGACAGAACAAAAACTTCATAGGTATTTCTGTGGGAGATAGATTTATCTATTAGAATAGACTTTTCTGTGGGAGACAGATTTGTTTATAAAGTCTTCGACTTTGGGTCGTAGCAACTCTTAGTTGTGGGTGAGATCAGCTAAGGGAATCAAGTGCGTAGAGTACTAATAGGATTCAGAGACGTAAGGAACGCGACTGTACCTTAATCGGTGTCAGACTTGGTTAGGGCTCAACTACATTCCATTCCGAAGTTAACTTGTAGTAGGCAAGAGTCTGTAGCGGCATAATACAGTGTGGTGTTCAAATTTTGACTAGGTCCCGGGGTTTTTATGCATTTGCGGCTTCCTCATTAACAAAACTTCTGGTGTTTGTGTTATTTTTTTTCCGCATTATATTTGTTTATATAATTGAAATATCACAGATTGTGCGTAGTTCAATCATTGGTAAATCCAATCTTTGGTTGCTGATTGAAATTGATTGACACTTGAATATTGGTCTTTGGTACCGTTCAAGTTGTTTCTCATAATAATCAGGCTCACGGATTCCTATTGGTTTGATTTGCTGATTATATTGAGAAACAGAGATATAACTCTTGGATATATTTTTCTTGATTGAGTCTAACTGTCTAGTTGATTCTCTTGGAATTATATTGGAGTTAGTCCATACAGATTGCCGAATGAAATATTAGGTGTTGTTGTTAGACCCCCGCTTTTTCAGATCTTCCTTTGTAGTCTCCTGTCTTTGTAAATCAAGAGAAATCATCTGTCAGATGTCTGCTACAACCACTATCTAGAAACCATTGGAAGAGAGAAGTGGTTTTGAGTGCAAAGGTTCCCATACATTTTTCAACAGGTTCGACAGACCCTTTAACTTGGTCATTTGATTTTGAATTAGGGGTTTTTCTTAAGTTCTTAATCAATCTCTTAACACGTTTAATCATATTTTTTGCACAACAAATCTTCTGATTCCATTCTTTCCACCCTTTTAGAAGAATTCCTTTGTATTGTTTCTTCTTGTTCGGTTTTAAATGTCTAGATGTCAACGTTGAACATTAATGAGACTTCTTTTTATGAAGTTCTAAGGTATCCTTTACCAGTCCTATATCAATCAAGATATCACTGATGTCTTCAGCATATGAACTTTTTCTTTTAACATCTTGACAAGTACCGATCAGTACTCTTTTGTATCTTCTAGACTATATTGAAGAGTACTAAAAATATTTGATATGTTATTTGAATTACCCAGGAACTCAAATCTTATAGGTTGGATCGCACAAAACACATATTGTTAGATCTTTTAGTGTTTTCCTGCTCTAATACCAATTGAAAAGACGAGGGTACCAAAATACACCACAATCTTTTTGTTTCAACCTATAAGTCCTCTACCGAATGTGATCGTCTATGGAAAGAGTTGAGACAATACGACAATTCGGTTCACACTTCGTGTAATCGTCTATGGATACGAGATCGAGACAATACAACAACAAAGTGTGTTACTTGATAATAGGTTCAGATTTAACAAAACTCTATAGGATAATTATCAAGTAATGGAAAGTTAACGTATATGTGTATTTTACTTTATTATAATAAACAATTATAATGCGGAAATCAAAGTAAAAGACACAGCAAGATTTTGTTAATGAGGAAACCGTAAATGCAGAAAACCCCCGGGACCTAGTCCAGTTTTGAATACTCTCGGAATTAAGCCGCTATACAAAATATAAACCAACTTCATATAGTTGAGACCAAGCAGACTACCCCTAACTACTTAGTTCCCTAAGTATCCATGCGCCTTCGACTTCTAGAGTCACTCACATGAATAGTAAGTCCTTTGGATTGTATTCCAAATAGCAAAGGAAGAATCTGTTTGGTAACCACTCTAATCAATCTTTGCTACAAGATATAGATGAGTCGTTGACAAAGGCTCTTCCGTTTAATCTAATAAACTCCTTTGTCTGGTTAGATCACTCTATCCAATAACTATAGAAGCAGTCAAGTTTAGATTCGCACTCAATCAAAATAAATCTCAAAGAAATATATTGAGAATGTCGATCTCATGCAACTAATCAATCGAATAAATTCGATTCTAGTTGGATCCCATCCGATCAAGGTTTGTGCACACAATTCTCAAGATACGACCACCAATAAGAAATCTTCCTTGTCTTCATATCTTTTTTAATCTTCAATAACCTGCACAACACCACTTGAATCTCTTGTGATCAATCACACACATAACGGAGTCTGTTAACAATGGATTATCACAATATGTCTTTAGATCTAACAACTTTTCTAAGGATCCCGTCGATACTTCGATCTAATTTGAGTGAATCTTATATCAGAAGAGAAGATTCTCAAGAATAAACAAACTAGGTGCAATCAAAGTTTCAACAACCGTTAGTCAATCAAATCAATTCAAAACTAATAACACTGCAATTATCTAGTTTCCTACCAATGGTACTCGTAGAGCTTCTTGATCCCGTAGAAGTCTTTAAACGAGCGGTCGTAAGAGATTTCAACTAATTAGGGTATTTCCTCTCTGAATAAACGGCTCAACCAGAAATAACAAATAATGAAGTTTTCCTAGCTCTTAGGATAGTTTGCTAGAAATTCAAACTTAGGTATTTATAGACCAAGGATGTTTGTACACCAAGGAATTTCCAAAACCGAAATATTCTCAAGATATGCAATGAATGCTCCATTCGGTTTTCCTAATTCCAATAAATGCTTTGTCCAATATTTCCGAAATCTCTCAATAGAAAATCTCCAATTAGTAAATGCACATTACTAATTTTTATTCTCTAGAGATATGCATTAATTGCTGGTAATTAAAACACATAAAACCAAAAACCTTAACTAAAAGATTCTTAATTATTTCGGCATAGGATCACCTTGAGTACTAAGGAATATCTTTGAACAATAACTGATAAGTGTTACTGTTCATGTTCAAAGTATGTTGGCATCTTTTCACTGCAAATTCTTATTTAATATTTACATGGATTTGCATTCTTTGAATCGGTTATACCACACTTCCAAACAAGTTTAGAATTGGTTTCCCTGTATTCCAAGACTACTATGTGATTGATCAAATACCAAATCACATACATGGGTTCAATCGGTTCTACCAATCACTATGATCGGTTATACCTAAATATGGATACACTTGTGATTGGTCACACCAATCACTAGGATCGGTTACACCAGTTACAAGGATCGGTGCCATTTATACATGGTATTACTTGTGATTGGTCACACCAGTTACCAGGACCGGTTACACAAATTACAAGGATCGATTACACATACTCATGATCGGTCACAACAATTACTAAGATCGGTCACACCAATTACAAGGATCGATCATACTATCACATGGTGATTACTTAGGATCGGTTACACCAATTAATAAAAACCAGTCATACCAAATCATAAGTCAGGCATTGTGATTAGTTATACCAAGATACATAATATAAGTTAAGATCGGTTCTACTATCTCACACATATTGGTCATCCAAATATTTGCAATGAATAGCCGGACCAATAAGCCTCATGATTTCCCTTTCAATTCATAAAACAAGTTCATGAATGTACTTCCTTTAAAAAAATGTAAAATATTGTTTCCTAGGATGAAATCTTCACCATAACCCATTCACATAATCATAAAAATATATACAAGATTATGTCGATGTCATTTCGACGAAGTTCAAAAGATAAGCGTTATACTTCGTAGTCTAATTCCACAATACTATGATCATACTATTACGATCATGTCAGATCACTAGAGTATTATATAATATGTAATATATATACAACTTCGCAGTTATGTTTTCAATATAGCAAGACTTAAAAGATACGTTAGGAATGAAACAATTCAAGTCAATATTACTAACCTCAAGTGGAAGGATGATGTCGTCGTTGTAATTCGTTACTTCTTCACATTCTTCAGGTCTTCGAATAATACTTGTATGTCTCAACATTCATAGACTTTCTAGTCTAACCTAAACGAAGTTGACTCTATTATTTAATCAAGCGACTCTAGATGAGTTTTGATACTAAAATATGACAACTAGACTTAACATACCAATGCTTGGTGAATTCAACCGAGCTATGCTCTAACAAAATTATTATCTCTGCCTTTCATTTTCTTATGTATTATCTTCCTCCAAAGATGAAACTTTTCCTTTGAAAATATCCATGTTCATTTAGTTAAGAGAGCTTGATTTGTTAATCTCAAATTTATGATTCCAAGACCTTCCTGTTTCTTGGGTCCATAAATCCTCTGCCATGCTATCCATTTTATTTTCTTCTTCTCGGGTGCCGATCCCACAAGAAGTCTCTAATTAATTGGATTAGTTTCTTATCCACTCTGAATGGAATTGGGAAGATGAAGAGAAAATACATAGGTAAACTGGATAGAGTAGTTTTAATCAATACTACTCTACCTTCTTTTGTGACCACACCCATATCGATGTGCTTTTCTCTAATGCTTCTACTGGCATTCCCAAATACTTGGGAGGTAGTTGTTCTATGTTGCAGTTTAATATATCAACAATGCCTTGTATTATGTGATCAGCTCCCACACTTAGAAAAACACTTTTGGAGAGGTTCACTGGTAAACCTGTCATTGCTTCAAAGATATGTAGAACAATAAGTAAATTATCTTCTTCTTCTTCAGATCCATTGAGAAATACTAGGGTATCATCTGCATATTGTAAATGTGACATGGTAATGTCATTTATTTGAAAACCTGAAATCATATTCAGTCCCACAACTTTATTCATGAGTTTTGTAAATAACTTTACAACTAGAATGAAGATAAAAGGAGACAATGAGTCTCCTTTCCTCAGTCCCTTTTGCGGCTTGAACTTTTCAATTGAAACTCTATTGATTAGTATAGAGTGTTAAGCATACTTACACACCACATTATCCAGTTTATCCATTTCTATCCAAAACCTGAACTCTTCAAAATATGATGTATTGTTTGCCAACTAACATTATCGAAGGCTTTTTGTGTATATGGTTTACACAGTACTTCAGGAATTCCACCCTTCAACCTTGAATCAATAAATTCACCAACAATCAGGATTCCGTCTAAAATTTGTTATTTATGAAAACACATTGATTTTCCGAAATTAGTTTTGGAAGCACTAATTTGAGTCTTTGCGACAAAATCTTAGAAACAATCTTGTATATGCTGCTGACCAGACTTATGGGTCAGAAGTCTTGAGAAGATCCAACTTGATATTTCTTTGGAATCAAGCTAATAAAGGAGCAATTTTTTTCTCCAGTCCATCATTTCCTTGATTTTGTAAGTTATAGCCATCAGGGCCTGGATATTTGTTATTCTTGAAAGATTTGACCACTCCCCAAATTTCTTCCTCTAATATTTCTCTTTCTAAGCTTGTACAATCTTCTGTTGAGATCTTTGAGAAATATTATTCATTCAGTTGAGGTCTCCCAGAATGCTTGTCCTGAAAAATTTGAAAGAAGTATGATGATATTTCTTCTTTGATGACATCTTGATTGAAATTATCTTCTCCCTCATCACCAATTTTTGAATTGTATTCCTTATTCTCCTTCCATTGTCTAGAGAATGGAAATATCTAGTGTTAGCATCTCCTTCCTTGAAATGTTGAGCTTTGGATCTTGTGAGCCATTTCCTAGCATTGTCCATGTTCATATTTTTCAATTGTGCTTTGAATTCAATCCTCTCACTGAATTGAATATGAGAAAGTGCCCAATCTTCTTCAAGTGCATTGAGAGCATCTATAAGAGATACTAGTTATTTCTTTTTGTCACCATCTCTGCCAAAAATGGATTTTCTCCAATTTTTTAAGAAAAATATTAGATTTTGCAATTTTTTTGACATCATGTAGCTTGGAGAGCCTCTAAAAATCAAAGAATCCCAACAAATTTTCAAGTTTACCAGGAAATCAGGGTGAGAAAACTAAAAACTCTATATTCTAAATAGTGGTTTATTTCTAGTTACATTGGAAGTAGTAAGTAATAGAACTGAGTGGTCTGATAGTGTTCTAGAAAGAAAAGTTTGAGTGATTGCAGGGAATTTACCTTCAAAAGTTGGAGACACTAGCACTCTGTCCAAGTAAATCTCCCCATATTCAGTGGTAAGTCTATAAGACACTAGCCTTCATGTTTGTTTTTTCTCTTCTTCTTACAGTAGCATTAAAATCTCCTACCATACACCATGCATCACCAACCCATCCAGTGAGATCTTCTACTTATTTCCAGAATTCATATCTATCCCAATAAGTGCAAGGAGAGTACACATTGGTAAGATACCATCCAAAACCATTCTATTTATTTTTTAATTTTTGAGAAAGAGTGTTTGGTCCTATAAGATCGTCTAAACATTCTAGAATTGAGTCATCCTAAATGGTTAAGACTCCTCCTGATAAACCTTGATATGAAATATCTCTCCATTGATGTTGGTCTCCACCCCACATATTTTTAACCCACCAATTGTTGATTTTCATCATATGAGTCTCTTGTATCATCACACAAGTTGGTTTGATTTTGCGAATTAAATTCTTTAAAGAGTCCATCTTGTCAAAAGATGTAAGTCCCCTCATGTTCCAAACTAGAATTTTAATATCCATTGAGACCATCAGATGCCAAATTTACTGCTTCTCCATATTCAAATTATTCTACATCTTCAACTGAGTCATGCCACTGAAATGTCTTCATCAATCCTTGCTAATCTCTTGGAAATTCTATCTTCACTTAGTTTCGGGTGTTTTGCCACAATTTCTGTATGAACATATTTTGCATTCTGATCTTGAGACCCAAATTTTGCTCCCATATTTGTTGTTGTTTCCATAATCAAATCTACTGTATTGTCGATTGATCTTTTTATAGCCAATTCACGATTGTGAAATTTGGAGTTTCTGTTTCCGTTTATATTTGTTGATGGTGGTTTTTAGTTCAGGGCTAAAATTGTAAAACCCTGCATTTAATATGCTGTCATTCTGTAAAGAGACGGAGTCATGTAAAGTGATGAGTGCCCAACCTCTTCACCTGCGCATTTATTGAGCAATTCAATATATTTATGTGAAATTTATCCAGAATGGTGCATGTAGCAACAATCCCAGATATTCTGTAAATTTCGGCACCCTGCCTGTATTATTCATTAATATAAGACTCACTGAATACTTTCTGTGCTATGTTCTCCGTCTGACCCCTTAATGTTGATATGACATGACAATTAATGTTCACTCGCAACAGAGTATCATGAATTTCCCGAAGTATCAAGGTTAAGGCTTTGCATAAAAGTACTCAATCGGAAAGCATACTGCTCTATGGCAATAAATTTAAAGAACTCTGTGTCAACATGCAGAGTTCAATCAATTTTGTGATAATTCACGAGATTCAAATTTCAACCTAATTAATTTGCAAAATTAGGGTTTTTGCGCCCTGCGCAGTATATCAGACCCTGCTGGTCAAAACTAAACCTAGACAAACTAGGAAATTGATCCGTCATGGATTAGTAGGTGCAAAATCCTACCCAAAATCAGAAAACAAGGAATAAAAGAGGAGCTACGGAAAATAGGAGCAGCAACAAAGGGAGGTGTGGCCGTGCCATAGGCCAGCCGGCGCCACTTGCAGATGGCCACGTCCCCCATGCTGCTTGACCGACCCTCCTCTTTCCCATCGACCAATCAGGTCGCTTAAAATCCGCCACATGCACATGAGTTGTGGCCGGTCCCATACTTGCCGGCCCTCTTTCTTGTCGACCAATCAGGTCGCTTTAAACCCGCCACAGTATTAAAAGAGGCAAGTTGCGCCGGATGGTCACAACGCCAATTAGCTTCAAAAAACCGCGCCAGCATGCTAATGGCACGCCAAACGCCAAACGTGCCATTCCGCTCAAGCATGTTAATTGGCATGCCAAACGTGCCATGTCGCGCCAATGTGCTAATCGACATGCCAACATGCCACTCCGCCGCAGTAACATACCAACGTGCCACAAATGGCGCAGCCGCGTGCTAACCCACTTTCTGTTCGTGGCCAATGCCATAACGGACAACAACTAGGGCATTCTAATCGGAAACACGACTTTGCTTTAATGGCATTAGCCAAAACCCTAATTTCCAGTCATAGCCCAAATTACGCCACTTTGGGCCCCACAACATGCCATGAGTCATGCGGGACCCAGGAAACCCTAAAAATGGCGCCATGCTATAGCCACTCATAGCCGCCCTTGCTTCTATGGCCGTCCCCACGTTATGGCCCTGCCATAATTCCTTTGGCGTGGCCATGGCACCGTTTGCACAAAAAACGTCACCGTTGATAGACGCATTTATGTGTCTATTTTCATCTCTATTGTGTATATTGTTAGTACCCATTTTTGTACTTATTTTCGTATTCATCCCTTTGTAGGTGTTTTTGGAAAGATAAGCTTTTGCGGCGAAATTGGCTCGAAAAGTTGTTAAAGACACCTGGAAGGACATTTGCTATTCGGACTCTCACTTTGGATAAGGGGTAACCCATTTCCAAGCAGCTACTAAACACAGACCGGGACTGGATAGGGGGACTCCACTTCTTCACGTTTTAAAGAGAAAAAATTGGCGGGAAAAAATTGTTTCACGGAACAGATTTTAGGGTTGGAGTTTTGATCGATTTTTATGGAGATTAAAGGGCTGAAATTGATTGGGTTTACTCCTTAGGACTACACAGGCCTGTTAAAATCTTTGGATTGAACCCAAATTGGCTAGAGATCGAATTAGAGCAAAACAGAGAGATAAGTTTACACGGGTCTATGATGGATTATTTTTGGAATTTTAGGGAGACTAAATGCAAGATTTTCTTCCCAAAGCTTGATATCTATCTAAGGAAGAGTTTAGAATCAAAAGGAAAGCTCAGATACGCGTGGAAATCCTAAAACAAGAAATTGCCGCAACTTTGCCGTGAAGAGAAAGGAAGAGATTTTGGAAGATTTTGGAGAGATTTAATCGGTCTTTTTGATATAAATAGGTTGGTTGGGTCATATTGAAGAGGTGTCGAAAGTTAGGGGAAGTTTAGAACACCACAGAGCCGAAAAATCAAAGTTGCAGGAAACCGGCTGCTGCTGCTGAAGAACACGAAGAACTTCGACCCACACCGAACCGTCGCAGAAGCAGTCTTATATTCAACTACAGAAAGTTTCTATCGTTTCTGACTGTAATCGCCTAAAAATTTCAGCGACCATTACTTTCCTTACAAAAAGCTTTTTGTAACTACAGCTCGTCCTTTTTAATAAAAACACCTTATTTGATCAATGAAATCAACCTTTGAGCATATTTCTAATATAAGGAGCTAAACCCCTTAGCCGAGGCAACGGAGGAAGCCATTGTTCCATGAAAAGTGGTATATTTCTATTTTAATTATTTTTGCAATCTTTTACATGATTATTTGCATAGAACTAATATTGGAAAATTGATTTTTATTGAGTGGTTGTGAATTGTTTTGATGGAACATGCTAGGTTTTAAAACTTTTGATGTTTCATGCTTTATGTTTACAATTGTTACTTCAAAAATCTATTAGAGGCAATATGTTAGAATCACTTTAAAAGAAAGAATTGCATGAATATTGATTAGATTGTATCACTTAATTGGTTAATGGTGGAATCCAAAGTCTCGGTGTTTTTTTTTTAATAATTTTGATACAATTTTATTTGAGTTATCTAATTTAATTTAAGTCTAAAAAAATCCTTCACAAGTTCGAGAAACGAATCTTTTTACCACTATCTACAAATCATATCAACCGTGCCGTAGCCACATGCCACACGCGCCAATTAGGGTTTCGGTATGCCAAACCCTAATTTAGGTAAGGTTGCTACACCAACCAAGCCAAGTAATGCTACCTAGGGCATTAAGTTTGATATGGCAACTGGAACTAATGTTGCCGAGCTATATTTGGGTATAACACCAATATGCCAAAATATAGCGGCCACGGCTACGCCAGGCGCTATTCGCGCCACCATGCCACTAGCATATGCCAACCATGCCGTTGTGCAACTGGCATGCGCTAAATATGCCACTATGCCATTGGCATGTGCCAATGGCGCCACTATGCTATTAACAGGTGCCAACGGAATGTGGCCATAATCAACGACCACCCTCTCTCCTGATTACAATCTCAGACATCCAAATTCGCCACAGAATTGATCGGCCTATGGTAAGTCTTAGGCGACCAACCAAGACTAACCTAATAGCATCACACGCTATTCTCTTGCGGCAAGTCTCCTGACTTTGACTTGCCACACATGGCAATCTGCTACTTAGTTGGCATACAATTAATCAGAATAGCTAGGTCTTGCATACAAGACCCATTCGGCAATCTGCTAATTTTCCACGAAAAATATTCGAGACATCAAACATGTCACAAACTGGGGGATGCTCATCAGGATATTGGTCTGGCGGTTTACAACGTGCAGCATGCAACACGCCCATTATAAGAAAGTGTCAGGAAAGCAGGGCAGTTAGTGGCAGCAAGAAGTAGTGGGTGTAAACAAACTCGTTTCCTTCATAGTGGGGGTGGTGGTTTCTGACACTTACACATTACCTCACTTATCCATCACTTAACCACTCCCACTTCCTACGAGATCAGGGTGCATTCAATTATGACTTGTATAAATAGGTTTCTACCTATTTCGACCAGACAACAAGTTTTGGTTAACAACAACATAAGTATCCAGAAAAACACCAAAGAACTGATAGCTTACATTCCGCAAGCCAGTTCCATATTCTGATACAAGTCATAAAATAGCTACACCTTCAGAATTAACTATTCTGGTCTCAACACCTTCTTCGCTTCCCTCCCTAAGACCAACCCTTCTCCTTCACTTTGTGACTGAAGCAAGACTGGAACGACCATTTCTTGGTTTAGGACAGGATTTCACAGATTGATCTCTCAAATCTACTCCCGTGCAGTGCATTTTTTTAGGTCTAAATTCGTTTCTCATCAACACACCCAAATTTACAAAAACCAACAGAAACAGTTTTTACCCCAAAACAATATTACCACCGTATTTTCAACCATTTACAATTCTAAATAAGGAGTTAAAATCGGATCATGATTGGCATTTTATGGTGTTTTTTCTCCGTTTTGGTTTTGACACGGTTTTTTGCTGTTATTAAATCGGTCGAAAAAGTCTTTGATTGGTTTGGGCTTGGCACTAGATGAAACTGAATTCTTCTTTTGTTGATCCATCTTGACTTTATCTGCAAAACAACCAAAAAAATCTACAATTGTTCTTGACTTTTGATGGTAATCTTTACTCGAGTGCTGGATTTTTTCCAGGTGTGTATTCCTCACCCACCTGCTTTTTCCTTTACCAACATTACCGTTACTATTATTATTGTCAGAATATTTAAAATTTGAATTTCGAAACAGCTTCTTCCCTTTCTCCATTCTTGTCAGAGTGTGCCAATAATATTTTACCGATGAAGAGGTTGCCGGACAGTAATTATAATCCCATTCAATAGTTATAATAATCACAACAATTCCTTTTATGTTTACTTGAATCGCTGCCTATATATATTCTGCCTTTCATTTAACTTTTATCCTGCATCATGAAGGATTTCTATCAACGGTGCTTGAATCTACCTCTGCCAGACCTCCATTCTTCCTCCAATAATATCAAAAGATTTTTTGGACCACGGCTGAACAAGAAATCCTTTAATTTTGATCAGTTTTGAGTTAATTAAAGATTCATTTCATTAATAGTGACGTATTCATCTACCCATCTTTTGACTTGAATACTGGTACCTTTGTGATTCCATTTAATAGGTTTCCAACAACTCTCCCATTCACGATCATTATTGGATTTGAATGAAGCAGAGTTATTGTTGATCACTGACAATTTTAAGTACCTATCTCGTTTAAGTTTAACCACAATTTCTTTAGCCACCTGATTTCAAGATAAATTTCCAAAAGCAAGATATGAAAATATACGGATAGGCCTATTATGGTTTGTATTTATGTTCTCAGCAGGGAAATCTTCAGATGCTGGAATTTGTTGCTGGATAATTGGACTCACACCCATCAGTTTTAGTAGGAGTTCATAAAACTTTCTCCACCCATACGAATCCCTCCCTTTAAGAATGTAAATAGCTTTGTTCTTGGCTCTATCAATTGTTGATGAACTGTCCTCTGGGATTTTTCAATTGTTCCATTAGAAAAGCAAAATTTTCTTCCCTCTTTGTCCATCTTCTATTAGACTTATTTGAGTCAGGAATCTCCTCAAATGTTTGTCCCATCCGAATTCCAATGGCTTTTGAGAATAAAATCTTGAAATTAGAACCATCTTTACCCTTTTCTTCAATCTTGAAGCCTTCTTGATCAGTGGCGGAGCCAGGATTTCAAGAGATGGGGGCAAACCAAAAAATGCACCACAACACAAAAATATTAAAGAATTTTTTTTTCACCAAGCAAGAAATTACAACACCTAGTAGCATTTGACACAAAAGACATGTTACCTAGTTGATTCATGGTTTCATTCGGTTCGATCGCATTGTCCTTTCATATTTCTTACATTTTCCAATCAGAGGATTGGAAAACCTGGTTGTGACAACGAAAATATCAATGTCATACAGCTAATAAGGTTTAGGTATAGAAGAAAATGATAGCAAATGCTAACATTTCTCGGTTATATTCATCTTTAAGCCAATTAGTCTACTATAGATGACAATCTATATCCTAATTAGTAATTCGCTGAATCATACGTGAATTTTTGCGAACTGGTCGGGAACGAATAAGTCGGGAGTCCAACTGAATCTCCGAACCAGGTACGTGTATTTTTTTGACCTTCCCGGTTTATACGCGTATTTTCCGGGCCGAACGAGAAACGGTGCGACAAATTCGGCCCAAACAGTCAAGCAAAGCCCAAAGAACTAAGTCAACTTTCTTGCTGGGACCAATACTCAGTCAGCCTATCGCTCATGCCCTTTCCTTATAAGAAGATTTTTGCAAAAACGTGATCGAAGGGGTGTGAACTGATCGATGGGGTTTGTACCCCATACCAGAGACCTCGAACTCTTTGACCATCTTACCAACCACTCTGTCTGACCTTGTATTTTCATTAAAATTATATGCACTTCATATATGACGAAATCATAAAGTTCTTTCAGGCCCTATATAAACTCAAGCCAAAATAATATGTTCCTACTGTAAATGTCTACGAGTTCATTATATATAGGTCGAATTGTAGGTTCCGAATTCATATATATAAAACGAATTATACACGTACATATGCCGTTCCGAATTATTTTCGAATCACGAACCGTCGACTGGATTTTTGACCGAATTTAACTTTAGCGAATACGAATAATACACATACATATGCCGTCCCCGTAAGTTTGCTGAATACCGAATTGCAAACTAGGGTTTGGAGAAAGGCAACTTGGCTTTTCATGGGGTGCAAAACTCTTTTTTCATTTAATTTGGGCTTGGAAAACAGAAGCCTAGTGGGGAAATTGCCTACCCTTGCCTTGGGCTGCCTCTACCCTTGATCTTGATTACCTAGTCTCTGAGGGGAAAATTCAAAAGTTTTCCAATTTCTCTTAGTGATAGATTGAGATCAGGAAGTTTGCTTTCTGACACTCTCTCTCATCTCCTAATTGCAGGCTGATGATGAGGTATTATAAAAAAACAATAATTCTAAATATACCGACAATCAAATCCCGTGATATATCCTGCGACTCATATCTCGTGTGGACCCAACAATGGGTAAAAAACACCTCCTCTATGTGGGGCCCAAGAGGCTTGTCTCTACCGGGATATTTCACGGCATATTTTTGATGTCAACCTAGAACTACTGATAAAAAAATTATGGAAATGATCCTTAAAGCCAAGAAGTAGTCAACATGTGATAGCTCTCGAGTCTTGACCATAAAATCCTTCATGCCCATGCTAGCTATAGAAAGCTGCTGTCCGGCCTGATCCTTAATGTTGTAAATACCCAATATTTTTCCAATGAACAAAAGTACAGTGAAAACCTAATACTTTTTTTTTGGTCTCAAAATAAGTGATCCTTTTCGTTTTATGCATTGCATTGCCTTCCAAAGACAGGAAGAAGAAAGCATGGAAGAAAGTTGATCAACTAATTACAGACATTGAACTGACCATTCGTTTGTAGGGTCAGCTTCAATTTTTTGGAATGGTCACTCACTAACGGACTCCAGTAGAATTTTGACTACTACAGCTGTAGGCTGTATATGTCTAAGACACAAGATGCAACCTCTTATTTTTCATCAGTGACACATGAATCATGATGGTGAACTTCTTTGTAGCTGCCAAAAGAAAGAAACAGATGTTGGTTGCCTGCCGGTCATTCCAGATTTTATTGTCAGGGTAAGATTTATTTATTTTTTTGTCAGGGTAAGATGTTTTTTCTTTTTTTCCTGGTGTGAATTTGATGTCTACTGAAAAAACCAAACTAAAAAACAGTAAAGACAGAGAGGGAATCAATGTCTTAGCATATAATGCCCGGAGGGGGGGGGGAGCTTGACTCACCAACATTCTCTGAACCTGAATGCGAAACATTAAGAAAAGAGAGAACATCTTTGCCTGCCGATCTGTTAGAACCCGGAGTCATCCCAGCATCTACAGTTAAAAAATCAAAGAAAGATTTGGCATAAAGTGAAGCCAGGTTTGCTGTAAAGACGCAGCTTTAGCTTCCTCAGCTAGTTTATCAGCGACTTGGTTTCCTGATCTCCGGATAAACTTGAAACCCAAAAAGTTGTTACAACCTGGCTAAGAAAATATATCGAGACTTTTTCTGAAGCGGAATAGGGAACCAGCGCCGTATTTTATATGACAGCAAATCTCAACTATACAAAGAGAAACAAGGGCAATCTGAAAATATCTTTTGGTGAGAAACTATAAAATTTGGTGAAAGATATTTGATTCACAGACTTGGTTCAACTGATACAAAGAAGCTCAAAGCTATTTATAAGCAAAGGTTTCAACAGAAAGTTAACAACAATGCAGGAAAAAGTGACTAATTCCAACAAAAAACTTATACTTTTGTTCATCCTATCTCTAATATCCCATCATCTTATGCTGGTTCATTTCAAGTGGGTAACATGTTTCAAGGCAACTCGGCAAGCATTCACGGCAAGCACGAAGATGTTAGCTAGTCAAGTAGAACTACTTTATATACAATAAGCAGAACAGAGTAACATACATAAATTACTTTATACAATAAGCAGAACAAAGTAACATACATAAATTAACATAAGGTGAGTTCATAAACAATAAAATCATACCAAGGAGAACAGACAGCAGAAGAAAAAAAACAGACACCAAAAGTCACAAACATACCAAAAAGCCATCCATGAAGGTGCTGCATCACAGGGATGACAAAAAGATGTATGCAGGGACATTCTGCTTCTACAAAAGATACTCTCATCATTTATCTCCTTGAAGCTTCTTTATCGATTTATTGTACCATTGCATGCTCTACATCTTCTTGGCATGCATTACAAATTGATTTAACTGAAACCAAGCTGCCAACATAAGTGCGCGCATCATTCAATTTTTGATAACCACTTGTATCCAAGAATCTAGCATTTCCACTTGTTGGGCTATACAAGATTAAATCCCCATTGTACTGGGTTGACTGGTGTAAAGGCTGACCAAATAATAAGATATCACCGTTCTTTAAAGATTGTACTGGCCTCAAATACTCGATATCTTCTTTTAGCCTGCTTACGCGGAAAAGTTTGGTCCAAGATTCTATTACACCATAATTCTTCATAACCCATACATCTACATTCCCATCACTAACGTAAGATAAGCAAAGTTTACCATCCAACAAGCCAATAGATGACTTAAAATAATTCTCATCTTCAGGTGCACCACACAAAGGTATAGGTAGTTGCATTTCGCTGAATTTCTCATTCCCAACATCAAAAGAAAGTATAACCTGAATGGGTATATTAACTCTGTCATGGGGATGTACCAGCCAATGAAGAACACCATTTAAACTCGTTCCATTTTTTAATCCTCCAGACACATAGAATACATAAGGAATATTGTCAAGCACCCTCCATAGATTTGTTCCTAAAGTATAAATCCAATCTTTAGAAAGCTTACCTCTCCTAAGTGTAAGGATTTTGACTACTTTGTAATCACCAATCTTGCAATCCGAACCAAACCCAAATGTGCCAACATCAACTACTGGTTCTAATATTTCTGATAAATTTTGATTTTGTCTAACAAAATCTGGTATTTGTGGTAGTTTCTTATACTCGTTAGTGATTGGGTTCCAAATTCATAGCAGCTTAAGATCAGACCGGAGGCAAAACAATCCATTACAAATACCAAGAATTTCAATATAACATTTCGAGTAGTGAAATGGACAATGGTACTCAACAGACATATCATATGTAACATCACTTCTAAAGATGTTATAATCAAGAGAAGGAATGACGCAGAATAAGGTTCATCTGAATAGTATAAAGTTGGTTTTTGTTTGGAAAGGATGAGACTAGAATGATTCATTTGATTAGAATGATTATTATGAACTTTAATAAAATCAGGGCTCGTGAAATAATTGCACCAATTCTTTGAGACACACCTGAATCGCGCGATAGACTTGACTGGTAACCATGTCAGGATGCCCATCAGAATCCCCTCCGGAAGATATTTCCACTTCTCGATCATCATCACCGCTGCTGCTCAAGTCTAGGGTTTTTTTCACCTCACTGTCTTTCGCCGTATTGTATTCATCTTATATGGAGCAATTTTACCCTAATTCTCATAGACTTATAACATTTTTCAGGGACGTTGACTCGTTTCCGTTAACTTAACTGCCCTCGAGTAAAATATATTGACTACAAAGTCAAATACAGCCAAGCTCAATAAGACACAGACCTGCAATTGGTAATCTTTATTAAGTTACAAATGCGAACTGTTTTGATGATAACTTGTATATCATATTTTCAAAAATGATAAATCCATGATTTTGTGTGGGCTCGTGGAATCAAAACCTTCAAATATTGATCTTCATTTCACTAAAATTATGCTGAAAAGTGAAAACTATGGAACATTTCAGATACTGGCGGAACCAGGATCACAACCAAAATAAACTTCATTAACACTTGATATAAGATCAATTACTAAAACAGAAGAAGATACAGTTCTCTCCAGTCATAAGCAACAGGTTTGGCTGTCTGAAGTACTACTCTGTATTCTGCAACCACCAACATACAACTATACAATCATGATCTCGCTCAAAATGCTCAAGCGTGACTTGCTCAGAAGGCTTGGACTGGTCTTGCTTCAGTTTCTTCACTTCTTGTGCAAAGACTGCCTCTGCTGGAACCATGGATTGATAGAATTCGCGTTGATAGATACTGCAACGTGACCTCCATTTTCAAGGAAATATGAAGCATTCGGAGCTAAGATCCTAGCCTGCAGGTAGATGGTAATTAAACATTTGACGCAATCACAAGAAGGCAGTCATACTAATTGGTTAACCACTTGATAACTTCCACAAAAATACATTATGATAAACATGGTTACCATATAGAAATCATACAATATAAAAATACCACTAACACTAATGAGCACAAACACTTTATTTCTAAGGAGATGTGTCAACTACACACACACCATAGCAGTAAACTATTACCAGAAGTAAGAAAACTACATACATGCATTAATCTAAGATAATTCAAAAGCAAACAGAATACTATGACAAGAAAGATCATTCAAACAGCATTTCATGACCATCATCACAACGTACATGAAATTCAGACTGCCAAAACTAAGACGAAATTCGAAAAGAAATTAGCCAACAGGTATTTTATATTAACAAAAAAATAAATAAACATGACTACGAAGTCAACAATTTCAGGGAAAAATACTGAGATTGGAGGAGTCTGAGCTTTACAGCCAACAGGTGATGGTTGTTTACCAATGTCATATGCTAGCCATAGAAAGCTGCTGTCCGGCCTGTCCCTTAATCTTGCAGTCACACTCACTCCTCAGACATAGCACACAGTTTATGTTCCCACAGAAATGCAAGGAACTCAATGCACATATTTTAGTTACATGGAAATATAATAAGCAGCGGTAAAGAGAGGCTTGAAGTAAAAAAAAAAAAAAAATCGTGAGAAAAGGCATTTTTGACAAGATCGGTTTCACAAAATAAACATTTAAAGCTGGAAAAAGTATTCATGTTTAAGTTATAAATGCAACCTGTTTTGGTGGAATAGGTGAACTTGAATATCATCTTTCAAAAATGATAAATCCATAAATTTATGTGGGTTCGTGGAATCAAAGCCTTCATATAGTGTTCCTCATATCAGCAAAAAAATTATGTTTGAAACATCTAATTCTAATTGCCAAATACCCATCTACAGCAATTTTAGCTTTTCTCACTTTAAGTAGGAAGAGAGCCGACTAATTTTTGAAATTTTGAAAAAGACGTTGGAAAAATATTTCTCAAATATTAACAGCAAGGCGGAAAAGTATGCTTATTAGTGTCGGTCAGGCAAAATTCAGAATATTTATAACCAAGGTATGGGTTTCTGATGAGGAAGGCAGCAGCCCAACAACCGCACAAAGGTAGAATGTTTAAGGTAGGACTTTTCTGTAACTCAACTCAGAAGTTGAAAATGAAGATAGTACTTGTGTCATTGAATATCTAGCTATATGTTACTAATTCCCAAGTGCATCCTTATCTTTGTTTGGGGGGTGGGGCTGGTGGTGGCGGTGGTTAAATTGATGAATCCAATAAGTTATGCAAAACTTAGATGTTGGATTCTCCACTGAGATCGACTAGAGTTTTTCATGAACATTACAATCGTGTTTTAACCAAATCTATCAAACATTAAATAAACACCATGGATCTCCTTCAAGAGATCTGGCGAGAAGAAGTGAAGCTAGGAGCTTTCCAGACAACAAAGCTTATGATAACCTTATGGGGATCCCGACGAATAGCATCAACAATTCTAATAACCAAGACAGGAGAAGATATATGATGTACATTAAGGACCAGGCATATGAGGAACTATTATAAATTGGAGAAAAAAATTGGCAGCCATAAATTTGGGTTATCAGAAAAAAACCATTTTAAATGATTTGAGGGCACGGATTGAAATTTCAATTCCTAAAGATGTGAATGACGAAACTGGAATCTGCTCTATTTATCAGGCTGAGCATGAGCGCCAGGAAAGAGTTTCCATTCTGAAGTGTGGTCATGAAGAATACCATACAGACTGCATTAGACAATGGTTGACGGAGAAGAATTTTCGCCCTATATGCAAGCGAGAACAGCCCTATGTTTGACCTTAATGATGACATTACAGTAGAAATTGCTCTTAAAACAGTTCAATTCAAATAGCTTCAGAATGAAATAAACATACTTTGGGTTGTGTGTTGGGGGTTCCAGATTTTTTTGTCAGGGTAAAAAATATAGTGAGACTTGTTCTGAAGTGGATTAATTATGGAACCAGGGCAATATTTTTATCACACCAAATCTCAGAGTAAACAAAATGAAAACAAACACAATAGTACAATACTTATGTACGAAATTATAAGGTCATATATTGTCCCATAATCATGCCGTTGTTCATTTCAAGATGTTAACATGTTTTACGCCAAGCATAGAGATGTTAGCAAGTCTACATAAGTAGAATTACTTTATACAATAACCAGAACAAAAGTAACATATATTCCTAAACCTACCAAGGCAAACAGACAGCAGAACTAATAAGAAAAAAAAAAGACAGCAAAAGTAACAAACATACCAAAAGGCCATCCATGAAGGTGCTGCATCACAAGGATGGGTATACAGAGATGGATCTAGTTTTCTGCTTCTTTTAACAAAAAGATGTATGCATGGACATTGTGCTTCTACAAAACCTACTCATATTAACCATGTGCATCTTGAAGTTCTTTATCAGCTTATTGTAATATTGCCTGTTCTACAACTTCTTCTCCTGCATCACAAATAGATTTAACCGAAACCAGACTACCCACATAAGTGTGCGCAGTCTCCATTGTCTGATAACTGGTTGTATCTAAAAACCTAGCATTTCCATTCATTGGGTTATACAAGATTAAATCTCCGTAATACGGGTTTAAAGGCTGACCAAATAATAAGATATCACCATTCTTGAGAGATTGTACAGGCCTCACAAAGTGGATATCTTCTTTTAGCCTGCTAACCTTAAAAGTTTAGTCCAAGATTCTATTACACCATAATTCTGCATAACCCATACATCAACATTCCCATCACTAACGTACCAAGATAAGCAAAGTTTACCATCCAACAAGCCAATAGATGTCTTATAATAATTATCACCTTCAGGTGCACCACACAGAGGTATAGGTAGTTGCATTTCCCTGAATTTCTCATCCCCAACATCAAAAGAAAGTATAACTCTAATAGTGTTTTTACCTCTGTTGCAGGGATGTACCAGCCAATGAAGAACTCCATTTAAAAACACTCCATTTGCTCTTCCAGGTAGATAAAACACATAAAGAATATTCTCGAGTGCTCTCAATGAATCTGTTCCTAGAGTGTATACTCTAACTTGAGAAAACCCATCACTCCCAGCAGTAATGATTTTGACTACTTTGTAATCCCAGGTCTTGCAATCGTAACCAAACCCATGTGTAGGAACAGAAACCACTGGTCTCAATACAGATTGAATTTGTGGAGGTAAATCCGGTATTTCTGGAATTTTCTTATATTCGTTAGTAATTGGATTCCAAATGCATAACAGTTCAGGATCAGACCGGAGGCAAAACAATCCATTACAAATACCAAGGATACGAATATAAGATTTCCAGTAGTGAAATGGACAGTGATATTCAAACGAAGAAGTGGAAATGTTGTAATCAAGAGAAGGGAATGAAGCAGTATAAGGTTCATCTGAATAGGATAAATCTGATTCTTGTTTTGAAAGGATGATACTAAAATGATTCAATTGATTGGAATGATTAGAATGAATTTTAATAAAATCAGGGTTTGTGAAATGATTGCACCAATTCTTTGAGACACACCTGAATCGCACGATGAATTTAACTGGTAACCATGTCAGGATGTCCATCAGAATCCCCTCCGGAAGAAATTTCCACTTCTCGATCATCGCCATTGCTGCTGCTCAAATAGGTTTTTTTTTTTTTTTTTTTAATTCAATGCATTTCTTTAGCCCTGTTGTA
>JAJJMB010000948.1:3341615-3445348 GCA_023531105.1 Papaver atlanticum
ATATATCGACTACAAAGTCAAATAGGAAGATTTTTTTTTTTTTTTTTTTTTAAAGGTGTAAGGTTAAATTGTATAAAAGAGAAAATGTAATAAGGTCAGAGAACCCCATCAGAAGTTAAAAAAATTATGCTGTATATCAATTACAACTTTCCAATGAGAATCTAAATTTCTAAATGGGATGGCCGAAAACCAATTCTTAGCAACTTCCCAAGTGTAAATTAAGGTTTTAACATCATTGATCACAGTTGCAGTAGTTGTTGGAGATTTGTGAGCCATAGTTCTATGGTTTCTTTCACCCCAAACAATAGTTGTTGGAGATTTGTGAGCCATAGTTCTATGGTTTCTTTCACCCCAAACAGCCCAACATATTGCAAATATAACTAACGGCCAAATCTTTCTGCCTCTGTTTCTTCCTCTTCTGAATTTCCAAGCTTGAATTTGAGCTAGAAGTTAACCACATTGACCCCATCTAATATTGAAGCCACCAATGAAGTAGGACCAAATCTTATGAACAAAATCACAGTGTATAAGGAGATGGTTTACAGATTCAGGGTGCTGATCGCAAAGAGAGCAATTGATATTTTGGATTATGCACCCTCTTCTTGTCAGATTCTTAGTGGTTGCAATTCCATTTTGCCATGTTGACCACATAAAGAATTGGACTTTTGGTGGTATGAGTTGAACCCAAATGCAGTTGAAAGGCACTAAATCAACAGGTTCAGGGAGTTGGTCTACTAACTAGTTATAGCATGCTTTCACAGAAAAATCACCTGCCCACTGAACATCTGAGCTTATCCACTTGATCATTAAGAATATGAGGTACATCCAAATCTGCAAATAATTGTAACATATCTTGCATTTTTGTAGCCTTCAAATTTCTACGGAATTTCAGATTCCATGCTCCATTTTATATCATTTCAAAGAGGCAAGCATTTTTCAGTGATGAAATTTTGAAAAGTCTTGGGAATTTCTTCTTGAAAGCTTGATTATTTTTCCATTTGTCCCACCAGATGTAAAATGAGGAACCATTGCTTCTGTTACTGTTTTTTTTTTGTTGGAATTCCAATCCAAATACCTCTCCCTTGTGGTAGTTTAGAATCTTTAACCCACAAATCATTATCTTTGCCTTTCATTTTCTTATGTATTATCTTCCTCCAAAGTTGAGACTTTTCTTTCGAAAATATCCATGTTCATTTCGCTAAGAGAGCTTGATTTGTTAATCTCAAATTTCTGATTCCAAGACCTCCCTGTTTCTTGGGTCCACAAATCCTCTACCATGCTATCCATTTTATTTTCTTCTTCTCAGGTGCCGATCCCATCCGAAGTCTCTAATTATTTGGTTCAGTTTCTTCTCCACTTTGACTGGAATTGAGAAGATGGGGAGAAAATATATAGGTAAACTGCATATAGTAGTTTTAATCAATACTACTCTACCTGCTTTGGTGAAGAACATTATTTTCCATGGAGCCAATTTTTTTTTGAATTTCTCTATCACCACATCCCATATCGATGTGTTTCTTTCTAATGCTCCTACTGCCATTCCCGAATACTTGAGAGGTAGTTGTTCTATGTTACAATTTAATATATCAGCAATGCCTTGTATTCTGTGATCAGCTCCCACACTTAGAAAATCACTTTCGGAGAGGTTCACCGGTAAACCTGTCATTGGTTCAAGATCTGTAGAACAATAAGTAAATTATCTGCTTTTTCTTCAGAGTCATTGAGAAATACTAGGGTATCATCTGCATATTGTAATTGTGACACGGTATGTCATTTATTTGAAAGGCTGAAATCATATTCAGTTCCGCAGCTTTATTCATGAGTTTTGTAAATAACCCTGCAACTAGAATGAAGATAAAATGAGACAATGAATCTCCTTGCCTCAGTTAATTTTTTGGCTTGAACTTTTCAGTTGAAACTCAATTGATTAGTATAAAGTGTTGAGCAGACTTACACACCACGTTATCCAATTTATCCATTTCTGTCCAAAACCTGAATTCTTCAAAATATGATGTATTGTTTGCCAACTAACTTTATCGAAGGCCTTTTGTATATCTAGTTTACACAGTACTCCAGGAATTCCACTCTTAAACCTTGAATCAATAAGTTCACCAATAATCAGGATTCCATCTAACCTTATAAGATTTCTTTATCTTTTATAAAAGCACCTTGATTTTCCGAAATCAAGTTTTGGAAACACTAATTTGAGTTTTTGCGACAAAATCTTAGAAACAATCTTGTATATGTTGCTGACCAGACTTACGGGTCTGAAGTCTTGAGGAGATCCAACTTGATCTTTCTTTGTAATCAAGTTAATAAAGAAAAAATTTGTTCTCCAGTCAATCATTTCCTTGATTTGGAATTCTTTAATTATTGCCATGAAGTACACTCTAATTACCTCCCAAGCTACCTTGTAAAATTCCATATTATAGTCATCAAGGCCTGGAGATTTGTTATTCTTGAAAGATTTGATTACTCCCCAAACTTCCTCCTCTAAAAATTCTCTTTCTAAGCTTGCACAATCTTCTAGTGATAACTTTGAGAAATATTCTTCATTCAGTTGAGGTCTCCCAGAAAGCTTGTCCTGAAAATTTTGAAAGAAGTATGATGATATTTCTTCATTGATGACATCTTGATTGAAATTATCTTCTCCCTTAATCACCAATTTTTGAATTGTATTCATTCTCCTCCTTCCATTCGCTAGAGAATGGAAATATCTAGTATTAGCATCTCCTTCCTTGAAATGTTGAGCTTTGGATCTTGTGAGTCATTTTCTAACATTGTCCATGTTGATCTTTTTAAGTTGTGCTTTGAATTCAACCCTCTCACTGAATTGAATATGAGAAAGTGCCCCATCTTCTTCAAGTGCATTGAGAACATCTATAAGAGATATTAGTTCTTTCTTTTTTTCACCATTTCTTCCAATAATGGATTTGCTCCAATTTTTTAAGAGAAATATTATATTTTGCAATATTTTGACATTATGCAACTTGGAAAGCGTCTAAAAATCAATGAATCCCACCAAAATTTTCAAGTTTACCAAGAAATCAGAGTGAGAAAACCAGAAACTCTCTATTCTAAATGGCAGTTTATTTCTAGTTACATTGAAAGTAGTAAGTAATAGAACTGAGTGATCTGATAGTGTTCTAGAAAGTAAAGTTTGAGTGATTGCAGGGAATTTACCTTCAAAAGTTGGAGACACTAGCACTCTGTCCAATCTACAAAGTAATGGGTTTGCTTGCATGTTGCTCCAAGTAAATCTCTCTCTATTCAGCGGTAAGTCTATAAGTTCATGTTTTTCCATGAACTCATTGAAAATTCTTCTTCCTCTTATGGAGCCTCCAGGTTTGTTTCTTTCTCTTCTTTTTTTAGTAGCATTAAAATCTCCTGCCATACACCATGCATCACCAACCCATCCAGTGAGATCTTCTACTTCTTCCCAAAATTCATATTTATCCCAATAAGTGCAAGGAAAGTACACAGTGGTAAGATACCATCCAAAACCATTTGTTTTATTTTTTAATTTTTGAGAAAGAATGTTTGGCCCTATGAGTTCATCTAAACATTCTAGAATTTATTCATCCCAAATTGTTAAGATTCCTCCTGATAAACCTTGAGATGAAATATCTCTCCATTGATGTTGGTCTCCACTCCAAAAAATTTTAACCCAGCAATTGTTGATTTTCATCATATGAGTCTCTTGTATCATCACACAAGTTGGTTTGATTTTGCGAATTAAATCCTTTAAAGAGTCCATCTTGTCAAAAGCTGTAAGTTCCCTTATATTCCAAACTATAATTTTAAATCCATTGAGACCATCATATGCAAAATTTATTGTTTCTCCAAACCGTCCAATTTCACCATCTTCTAATTCTTATACATCTTCAATTAAGTCCGCCGCTGAAATATCTTCATCAATCCTTGCTAATCTCTTGCGAATTCTCTATTCACTTAGTTTCAGGTGTTTTTCTAGAATTTCTGTATAAACATCTCTTGCATTATGATTTCGAGACCCAAATTCGGGTCCATATTTGTTGTTGCTTCCATAATCAAATTTATTGTATTTTCGATTGATTTTTTTATAGACAATTCACGATTGTCAAATTTAAAGTTTCTGTTGACATTACCACCTTATTTTCAACCATTTCCAATTCTAAAGAAGGAGTTAAAACCGGATCTGATTGGCACTTTCTGGTGTTTTTTCTCCGTTTTGGTGTTGACACAGTTTTTTTTTGTTATTAAATCGGTCGAAAAAGTCTTTGCTTGATTTGGGTTTGGCACTAGATCAAACTGCATTCTTCTTTTGTTGATCCATCTTGACTTTATCTGCAAAACGACCAAAAAAGTCTAAAATTGTTCTTGACTTTTGATGGAAATATTTACCCGAGTGCTGGCCTTTTTCTAGGTGTGTATTCCTCACCCACCTGCTTTTTCCGTGACCAACATTACCGTTGCTATTAGTATTGTCAGAATATTTAAAATTTGAATATTGAAAAAGGTTCTTCCCTTTCTCCATTCTTGTCAGAGTTTGCTGATAATCTTTTACCGATGAAGAGGTTGTCGTACGATAATTATAATCCCATTCAATAGCTATAATCATAGCAATTCCTTCTATGTTCACCTGAATCGTTGCCGGTATATCTTCTGCCTTGCATTTAACTTTTATCTGTATCATGAAGGACTTCTATCAATGGTGCTTGAATTACCTCTGCCAGACCTCCATTCTTCCTCCAATAATATCAAAAGATTTTGGACCACAACTGAACATGAAATCATTTAATTTAGATCCAGTTTTGAGTTAATTGAAGATTCCTTTCATTAATAGTGACGTCTTCATCTATCCATCATTTGAAATCAATATGGTACCTTTGTGATTCTATTTAATAGGTTTCCAACAATTCTCATACTCATGATCATTATTGGGTTTGAATGAAGAAGAGTTATTGTTGATCACTGACAATTTTAAGTACCTATTTCATTTAAGTTTAGCCGCAATTTCTTTAGCCACTTGATTTCAAGATAAATTTCCCAACGCAAGACATGAAAATGTGCGGCTAGCCCTATTCTGGTTTGTATTTATGATCTCAGCAGGGAAATCTTCAGATGCTGGAATTTTTTGCTGGATAATTGGACTCACATCCATCAATTTTAGTAGGAGTTCATAAAACTTTCTCCACCCAAACGAATCTTTCCCGTTAGGAATGTAAAGAGCTTTGTTCTTGGCTCTGTAAATAGCTTTGTTCTTATATTCATGATCATTATTGGGTTTGAATGAAGCAGAGTTATTCTTGATCACTGACAATTTTAAGTACCTATTTCATTTAAGTTTAGCCGCAATTTCTTTAGCCACCTGATTTCAAGATAAATTTCCAAAAGCAATACATGAAAATGTGCGGCTAGGCCTATTCTGGTTTGTATTTATGATCTCAGCAGGGAAATCTTTAGATGCTGGAATTTTTTGCTGGATAATTGGACTCACATCCATCAATTTTAGTAGGAGTTCATAAAACTTTCTCCACCCAAACGAATCTTCCCCATTAGGAATGTAAAGAGCTTTGTTCTTGGCTCTGTCAACATCGGTTCTAGTGATTTTGACGAACTCTCCTCTGGGATTTTTCAGTTGTTCCATTAGAAAAGCAAAATTGCATTCTCTTTTTGTCCATCTCCTTTTGGAGTTATTTGAGTCCTGAATCTCCTCAAATGTTTGTCCCATCCAAATTCCAATAGCTTTTGAGAATAAAATCTTGAAATTAGAACCATCTTTACCTTTTTCTTCAATCTTGAAGCCATCTTGATCAGTGGCGCAGCCGGGATTTCAGGGGCGGGGGGTGTGTTGGAATACACCACAACACAAATTCCAAATGTTTGTCCCATCCAAATTCCAATAGCTTTTGAGAATAAAATCTTGAAATTAGAACCATCTTTACCCTTTTCTTCAATCTTGAAGCCATCTTGATCAGTGGCGCAGCCGGGATTTCAGGGGCGGGGTGGGTTGGAATGCACCACAACACAAAAATACTAACAATTTTTTTTCATTGCGCAAGAAATATTGTATTACAACACCTAGTAGCATTTGACACAAAAGACATGCTAACTAGTTGATTCATGGTTTCATTTTGTTCGATCGCATTGTCCTTCCATTTTTCTTACATTTTTCAATAAGAGGATTGAAAAACCTGGTTGTGACAACAAAAATATCAATGTCATACAGCTAATAAGGTTTAGGTATACAAGAAAATGATAGAAAATTCTAACATTTCTCGGTTGTATTCATCTTTAAGCCAATCAGTCTACTACAGATGGTAATCTATATCCTAGTTAGTAATTCGTCGAATCATTCGAGAATTTTTGTGAACTGGTCGGGAACGAATAAGTCGGGCGTCCAACTGAATCTTCGAACCAGGTACGTGTATTTTATTTTATGATCTTCGTGGTTTATACGCGTTGATCGGGGGGGTTTGAACTAGAGACCTCGAACTCTCTGACCATCATACCAACCACTCTGCCTGACCCCTGACCTTGTATTTTGATTAAAATTGCATACATTTCATACATAACGAAACCAGAAAATTATTTCAGACCTTATATAAACTCAAGACAAAATGATATTCCCACAGTAAATGTCTACGAGTTTATTGTATATATAGGCCGAATTATGGGTGCCGAATTCATATCAATAAAACGTATTATATACGTACGGATGATGTTCCGAATTATTTCCGAATCACGAATCGTTGATTGGATTTTTGACCGAATTTGACTTCAGCGAACCCGAATAATACACGTATGTAATGTCGTCCCGTAAATTTTCCGAATGACGAATTGCTAACTAGGGTATAGAGAAAGGCAACTTGGCTTTTCATGGGGGCGCAAAACTCTTTTTTCATTTAATTTGGGCTTGGAAAACAGAAGCCTAGTGGAGATTTTGGGCAGGCAAGGGTTGCCTTGGGCTGCCTCCGCCCCTGATCTTGATTACCTAGTCTCTGATGGGAAAATTCAAAAGTTTTCCAATTTATCTGAGTGATAGATTGAGATCCGTAAGTTTGCTCTCTGACACTCTCTCTCATCTCTTAATTGCAGGCTGATGATGAGGTATTATAATTTTTTTTACGGAGATGATCGTTACAGCCAAGAAGTAGTCATCAGGTGATAGCTCTCGAGTTTTGACTATGAAATCCTTCATGCCCTCTCAATCCATTACAATGGACAAAAAATTGATAACATGCTAGCTATAGAAAGCTGTTGTCCGGCTCGACCCTTAATGTTGTAAATACCCAATATTTTTCCAATGAACAAAAAGTATAGTGATAACCTTTTTTTTTTTTGTCTCAAAATAAGTGATACTTTTCATTTTATGCATTGCATTGACTTTCAATGATAGGAAGAAGAAAGCATAGAAAAAAGTTGATCAACTAAAGACGGACATTGAACTGATCATTCGTTCGTAGGGTCAGCTTCAATTTTTTGGAATGGTCATTCAGTAACGGACTCTGTAGAATTTTGACTACTATAGCAATAGGCTGTATATGTATAAGACATAAGATGCAGCTTCTTATATTTCATCAGTGGCACATGATGGTGAACTTCTTTGTAGCTGCCAAAAGAAAGAAACAGATGTTGGGTTGCTGCCGGGCATTCCAGATTTTATTGTCAGGGCAAGTTTTTTTTTTTTTTTTTTGGGTGTGAATTGGATGTCTACTGAAAAAACCGAACTAAAAAACAGTAAAGACGGAGAGGGAATCAATGTCCTAGCATATAAAGCCCAGAGCTTGACTCACCAACATTCTCTGGACCTGAATGGAAACACTAAAAAAAGAGAACACATCATTGCCTGACTATCTGTTAGAACCTAGAGTCATCCCAGCATCTACAGTTAAAAAATCTAACAAGAAATTTGGCATAAAGTGAAGCCAGGTTTGCTATAAAGACGCAGCTTTCCTTCGCTAGTTTATCAGCGACTTGGTTTCCTAAGCTCTGATGGTATTTCAATAATGTTGTAGTAATATGGTTCGTTCAAGACTTGTGAAAGCATATTTTTTAGACTTAATTTTGAAAACTAAAAATAACAAACTCAAATGAAAAGGTGTTGTGAAAATTATGGAGAGACTGGGGCTAGGATTCCACCAATTTCCGCACTCATATGGTTCAGATATCAATTCTAAACAATAAAAGCTCAAATGATAACGTTTTATTGACTCTAATTCATTGCCTAAGGTAGATTCGGAAAGTAATGGGTGTAAAACTAAAGCATGGGACATCAAAACATCTAAGCTAAGCATGACCCATCAATTGTAATCACAACCATTCAATGAAACTCATAAATCAATTGAATAACAGTGCAAATAGTCATAACAAGAATTGATAGAATTACCACATTTGTGAAACTTAGCTTCCTCCGTCGCCCCAGAGGATGGGTTTAGCTTCTCATCATGGAAACACGCTCAAAATTTGATTTCATTGCTCAAAGGGTGTTTAGAAATAATGAAATGGAGAAAAACTATTAAAAACCGGGTTTGTAACACTTATTTCTGTTACAAATTAGCGTTACAGAGAACGATTTAAATCAACTGTACTGACACTGTAGCAACAACGACAGTCCTGTAGCGTCTAATGTTCTTCACTACACCAGCAGAAAAGAATTTTCATGCAAGTGATCTTCCGACTCTGTGATGCTCTAAACTTCCATCAATTCTATCCGTAACCATATATGCACCTCCAAAACTCTATTTAAACTCAACATGCGAAGAAAATCCGTGAGTAATTGCGAAATATTCTTGATTTACTCCCATGCAAAGTTACGGGATTTCCTTTCCTTTTATTTCTCTACTAATGCTCTGCAGATGTCGACACACTCCAATATCGTTCGAAATATGATCAGAAGGAGTCCAACTCACTCCAGATACACGCCAAACACAGGAAATCCCGTGACTTTCTCCAGTTATCTTCCACGGTCTGTCACGGGAATAATTTCCCATTTTCTTCTCTTCCATGCGTTATATTGCTGTTGACACGCTTCATTATTCTCTAGATTAAATCAGCCTCTCTGAAGCATACGTAAATCTACCGAAGATAGCTCAAAATCCCGATAACCTATCTCCATGAAAATACTTCCCCTGTTTTTCGATATATGAAGAAATCTTCACCCTTTTACGATTCTAAAAGACCTAACAATCCTGTTTGGACGTAACAGGCCGGCATGCAACAAATACGCAAGAAAATCTCTGCCAGAATAACTCCCAAATCATGTCCACAAATTCACGCAGTGACTTCCCGCCAATTTTATTATTCAAACGGAGAAGAAAGGGCTACCCTTATCCAGTTTCGGTGTGCGAATAGCAGTGGGTGCTGAATAGTAAAGAAGGTGCCCCTTATCCAAAATGAGAGTCCGAATAACATGTGTCCTCCGGGTTCCTTTATCAACTTTTTAAGCCGAATTTTCCAAAAATGTTTATTTCCCAAAAATACCTACAAACACAGAAAACACCATAATAAGTACAAAATTGAGTACCAACAATACAGAAAATTGAGGACAACTTAGACACAAAAACGGGTCTATCAAGCTCCAGATAAACTTGAAACCCAAAAAGTTGTTACAACCTGGCTAAGAAAAATATAGCGAGACTTTTCCTGAAGCGGAATAGGGAACCAGCTAGGCAGCTACGTATTTTATATCACAACAAATCTCAACTAAACAAATAGTAAGAAGGGAAATGTGAAAATATCTTTTGGTGAGAAGCTCTAAAATTTGATGAAACATATTTGATTCACAGACTTGGTTTAACTGATACAAAATAAGCAAAGGTTTCAACAGAAAGTTAAAAAAAAAAAACTTAAAATTTTGTTCATCCTATCTCTAATATCCCATAATCTTATGCTGGTTCATTTCAAGCGGGTAACATGTTTTACGGCAAGCACGAAGATGTTAGCGGATCAAGAATAACTATTTTATACAATAAGCAGAACAAAGTAGCATACATAAATACAATAAGCAGAATGAAGTAACCATAAATTAACATAAAGTGATTTCATAAACAATATCATACCAAGGAGAACAGACAGCAGAAAAAAAAACAGACATCAAAAGTTACATAACAAAAAGCCATCCATGAAGGTGATGCATCACAAGGATGGGTAATTATAAGATGGACCTAGTTTTCCGATTCTTTGACAAAAAGATGTATGCAGGGACATTATGTTTCTACAAAAGATACTATCATCATTTGTCTCCTTGAAGCTTCTTTATCGATTTATTATAACATTGCATGCTCTACATCTTCTTGGCCTGCATTACACATTGATTTAACTGAAACCAAACTGCCAACATAAGTGCGAGCATCATTTAATCTTTGATAACCACTTGTACCCAGGAACCTAGCATTTCCACTCATTGGGATATACAAGATTAAATCACCGTTGTACTGGGTTAACTAGTTTAAAGGCTGACCAAGTAATAAGATATCACCGTTCTTTAAAGATTGTACAGGCCTCAAATACTCGATTCTTCTTTTAGCCTGCTAACATTAAAAAGTGTACTCCAAGATTCAGTTACTCCATAATTTTTCATAACCCATACATTTACATTCCCATCACTAACATACCAAGATAAGCAAAGTTTACCATCCAACAAGCCAATAGATGTCTTATAGTAATCATCACCTTCATGTGTACCACACAGAGGTACAGGTAGTTGCATTTCCCCGAATTTTTCATCCCCAACATCAAAGGAAAGTACAACTCTAATGGGGTCATCACCTCTTGGTACAGGGATGTCCGAGCCAATGAAGCACACCATTTAAAAACACTCCATTTGCTACCCCAATTAAATAAAATACATAAGGAATATCCTCAAGCACTCTCCATGAATCTATTCCTAATGTATAAATCCAAACTTTAGAACCCTCACCTCTCCCGGGTGTAAGGATTTTGACTATTTTGTAAACACCAATCTTGCTATCGGAACCAAACCCAAATGTGTCGACATCAACTACTGGTTCATATCTAATAAAGTTTGATTAGTATAACAAAATCTGGTATTTGTGGTAGTTTCTTATACTCGTTAGTGATTGTGTTCCAAATGCATAGCAGCTTAGGGTCAGACTGGAGGCAAAACAGTCCATTACAAATACCAAGGATTTCAATATAACATTTCGAGTAGTGAAATGGACAATGATACTCAAAAGACATATCAAATGTAACATCACCACTTCCGGAAATGTTGTAATCAAGAGAAGGGAATGAAGCAGAATAAGGTTTGTCTGAATAGCATAAAGTTGAATCTTGTTTTATAAGGATGATACTATAATGATTCATTTGATTGGAATGATTAGAATGAATTCTAATAAAATCAGGGTTTGTTAAATGATAGCACCAATTCTTTGAGACACACCTGAATCGCAAGATAGATTTAACTGGTAACCATGTCAGGATGTCCATCAGAATCCCCTCCGGAAGAAATTTCCACTTTTCGATCACCATCATCTTTGTTGCTGAAGGCTAGGGTTTTTTTTACCTCACTGTCTCTCTTTCGCCGGGGGCTTCACAAAAGACTTATGTGACAAAGGCTAAAAATCAGGAAATTCTCTCTCCGATTCGCTTTGCTCTACGACTCATTCGCCTGATCCTCTCTTTTGCTCTCTGATCACCTTAATTTTCTTTCTCTCCTGATCCTTAGTTTGATCCCCCAACCTTTTATGATCACTTACTCATAAAAAAGTTATAGATTTCATTCCATTTCAGTTTCAGATTACATGCTACAGAAATTCAAATTTCAAAGATAAAAGCATTACATCTGTATTGTTCAGAATTTCTTCCCTTCAACCCCACTTCACCCTCTTTCCTTTCTTAGCATGAAGACTCTTTTTCTCAGCACTCTTGCTCCGAGTTCGAGAAGAAACAACTTCAGGAACACTACCAGTAACCTTTTCCGCAGTCAAAACACGCTTCTTACTACATCCAACCCCTTTAGACGCCGAAGGAAAAGGAGAAGAGGAATCTCCTTTTGGGAAAATTTTCTGCTGGTTCAAATCACCCAGACGATCAACAATCCCATAAAACTTACAGCCATATCCAGAGGAAGATCCCATACACCTACCGTTCTGAGGAACAGTTGTGGTAAAATACAGACGAGAAGGACCACCAAGCCAGAAATCAGGGTGAACAAGCATAGCACCACCAACAACACCTACTTGAAAACCTGCAGACATAGTACCAACAACTTCTATCCATTCCCCGGAGTAAGTATCACCGCCATCTCCGAAGTCAGTAATCTCGATGCTGGTACTATCTTCCTCTTCACTTTCACTAATCTTTATGGGAGGCTCAGGAGAGGGAGGGCGAAGAATCTGCACACTACTTTCTTCTCCTTCACTCATACCTGCTGCTGCGGACTCACTTTGATTAGACATTGGGAATTATACACTAAACGTATCCTGTGTAGTTCTTCGAATGAAGAAACTAACATCACTTGGAAGCAAATTTATAGGAGGATAACTATTGCCCCAGGCTTTGGTTATTTCACCGAATTAAATGTTTGGAAAAATAATCGATTCAAGAATATCATCATTATTCATCTTCTTTCCATATTCAATGTGAATGTCATCAGTCAGCACTTTAGCAACACGCAAAAGTTAATTCATTACCAATCCACTATGCATGCAGTGAATCGGAAAATGAAACGACTCGGGTTAGAAAATAATTTACTGATTCGTCAAAACCGATTTGAGACAACAAACAACAACGACTTGAGGAAACAAACGGTAACATCCCAACGGTATTACAGATAAAGATTAAATATAAACTGGCATTTCAGTTCTACTGGAACCCACCATAAGAGAAACATAAACTGTGAAACAAAAGTCTGGGAAGAGGTCACGGACAAACTTTTGCACAGCTTACATGGCCATTTCTCAGGGATAGTACAATCCCATGTGAATACTCAAACCAAAATTATGGTACAACAGACAGTACGAAGTCAAACCAAGGAAACAATGCTCCAAAAACTTTCCACTGGAAAAGGCTTTGAGACAAAAACACCTAATATGCACGGGATATTTATGCTTGGGAGGTATAAGACAATAAAAATTTGTCATGAAACTATGCCATCTCCCACAAATGACATAATTGAAGGACATTACTGTTGTATTCTCAAATACACAATGATGGTATATGACTCACTCCTGTCTCTAGCTGAAATCAATTTTCCCACTAGCCTTGATAATATTATCAGGCATACCACCACATATGAACATCTTAACACTATCAAAGCTCACAAAATTGATCTGAATATCAGAAGCAATTATAAACCTATCTCTTTAGAAAGGGTAGCGGTGGATGATAAAGGGTCTATCATGCAAAGACATGCTATTACCCAAACTATAACTGGCATGATAAGGCTGAGTTTGACTACTCAGTCTAATACTATCTCACTGCTATCAGACAAAGGCAAAATAAATGCTCAGCACGCGGGTTACATAAACAACATATGAGCCAGTACAAGTACTGCTCACACCAACCCTGCTAATACACGTACCCCAACTGGAAATTTCGAATTCAAAAAAGAAAGCTTATCTCACAACAAAACAGTTCCCCATACCAAAAGAACAAGTCTAAACCAAACTATACCCCATAAAAATAAGTTCAAAACCACCAATTTCTTCACAATCATCCTTATGGTTGAAGAAAGTGCAGACCTAAACATTTCGGAATTAGCTAATCAAATGGAGAAGGCTCCAAAAATCGTTGATACTGATGAACCTTGAATAGATATTGATCCCTCTTTCCTCAAACAACCGGAGAAAAAATATTGGAAACTAGCTTTTATTGGAAGATTTGCAAACCCAAAAAAACCTCTCATGATGGATCTCACAAATTGCATCAAAATAACCTGGGATATATCAAATGGCTTCAATCTTGCAAGATTCAACATGGGTTTCAATTTTTATATTCTAAAAGTTAACACTGAAGATGATAAACAACATCTCCTCACTAGAGGACCATGGCTAGCACTGGGAAGTTTCATGGTTCTTCTTGTTGTTCCAAAAAATGGCCCCTCTGAGATAAACTTAGATTATTTCAACCATATCTTAATGAAGATACATTTGAAAAGGGTACCTACCAGATTAACCTCCTAGGAAGCTCTCTATGAAATCTGTAAGCCTGCTGGAGTACTACAAGAGTCTAAGAAACCTTATGGAAGAGATAATGATGAGAAAATGTGGATGTCATAGTTCTTATCAACCTGAAAGAGAAGATGTCAACAGGAATGTGGGTAAAAGTAGGAAATACAAAGACTAGGATTGAATATTCCTATGCCATTACACCCAAGTTATGCCAAAAATGTAGAATTCCAGAACATAGTCTTCTCACCTGTGAAGAAAAAGAAGCCAAAGAAAAGGCGATTCAAGATCGAAAAGGGAAAGGGAAGGATGAAACAAATATAAGAAAGCTGGCTCAGATACAAAATGATGAAGACATCAACTCATCTTCATCTGATTCTCACCACATCTCCATCCATGTTACTAAGAACGAGATCCCAAGGGCGCCTCTGAGGATTATGGGTTTCACTGGTAAATCTCAGGTAATCCCTGAAGAAGAAGAAGATGAAGCTACAAGCAAGGAAAAGGAAAGCTCAAGAACCGAAAGCTCCATAGCAGATATGTTGGCTCATACAAAATCTGCCGATCTTTCTGACCCTTTTCTTAACATTCAAAACAAAAGACACTATGAAGAAAGTGAAAAAGAAATGTTGTTTGATATGAGATGTTCTTCATCTCAAAATGTGGTCACAAACAAAACTAATAGAAGAATCATCAAAGCACACTCGATCAAGAAAGCAGCCAGAAATAATAAAATCACTCCAAAGAAAAGTCCACCATCAATTCCACCAGGTTTTGAGAATGCTGCTCCTACCCATCTAGGAAATGCTATGCAAAATCATGAAGCCACCAAGTATCAAATACCACTGAACCTGCTAAGCACCTTTGAGGAAAAATAAACTAGAGAAACTAATCCTAACAGCTCAAAGAAGTAAAGGGGAAGCAGGTATGCCAGACACACTACAGATGAGGTAGCTGGGGAGGACAATGAGAATAGAAAGAGATCCAGCAACATTGAGCCTAAGATGGAGAGCCCAAACATATGGTACAACACTGTCACAGGAGAGGTAACTCTAAACTCTGCTGAGCATTGCACTTTAGATAACAACCATAACACCTTTGAACTATAGAAACTTAAACCAAGAGAACCTAAGCTAATTCACACTATACACTATCAAGAGGTAATGGATTATCCTTTAATCTCCTACTTCTGGGAATTTGTTATTATTTTATCTTGGAATTGTCAGGGTCTAGGAAACAAACATACTCAAGATTACCTGAAAGACCTCCTAGATTATGAAAATCCTAATGTTCTATGTCTCATGGAGACAAAGCAACAAAACAATAATATGCACAACATTTTTAGAAAGCTTAATGTCCAAAACTACTGGCTGGTTCCTCCTAGAGGAAGAGCAGGAGGAATGGAAATGATCTGGAAAAACAATATGAAAGTGCAAATTCAGTATCATGATCACAACATAATAAATGCTGAAATAATTGATAACACTACCACAAGAAGCTACTTAATTACTGTTTTCTATGGAAGCCCTTACACTAACAAGCTAAAATCTTGGAAACATATCATAAGAATGGCTAATACAACACATCTCCCCTGGCTCATACTAGGAGACTTCAATGTGGTGCTTTCTAGTGAAGAAAAAAAGAGGCTCAGACCCTTTGATAGAAATGAGGCAGACTGCTTTATAGACATCATATCTAATATGGGGGTCCAGGATATTGGGTTCACATGGTATCCTTATACCTGGTGTAACCAAAGATTAGATAACACTAGAGTTAATGAAAGATTGGATAGAGCTTTGTGCAATGATGAATGGAGTGAACTGTTTCCACAGTCAAATCTATTTCACCTTGTTGCAAGAGGCTCTGATCACTTCCCTATAATTCTATAAAAAAATCCTGATTGGAAGGATGGTGCCTATCCTTTTAAATATTTTGGAGGATGGATGGAACATCCAGACTGCAAAAGAATAATAATGGAAGCTTGGAATACAAACCAATCAGGTTCTGCTAGCTACTCTATGGTTAAGAACCTTTACAATGTCAAGAATATCTTTAAAAAGTGGAACAAGAATGTGTTTGGTAACATAAAACACAGAATCACCACTATAAAAAAGAAAATTGAGGATATCTCCAAAGATATAAACAGATGCCCTAATACCATAAAGAGATTGGAGGAAACTTTGCAACAATGGAAAGACATTGAGGAGGACTATTGGAAGACAAAGAGCAGAAACAACAACATTAATCTAGGAGATAGAAATACTTCTTTTTTTCACAATTTTGCTCGAACAAGATACAGAAGAAATAAAGTTGATACAATAAAAGGAGGAAATGAAATCTGGTTAAATGATAGACATTCCATTGCTAAATGTTTTACATAACATTTCAAGGAAATAGCTACCACCTCCAATCCCACTATAAACAATGAGATGTTGAATCTCATACCTAAAGTTATTAGTGATGAGGATAACTTAAGACTTCTTGAATCTCCTCTCCCCAAGAAAATAAAGAGTGCTCTGTTTGATATGGAAGGTAATATGGCTCCTGGTCCAAATTACTTCCCACCTAATTTTTTCCAAGATAACCGGGAAACAGTTGGGCCAGACCTAATAAAAATGGTGCAACACTTTTTTACTACTGGATTCATGCTAAAGGAGATGAACTCAACATTCATCTCCCTTATCCCAAAAGTGCAATTCCCTACCTCTCCTATTGATTTCAGACCTATAACTCTTTGTAATACTACTTACAAAATAATATCTAAGATTTTGGTTAAAAGAATGAAGCCCCTGCTACATAACATTATATTTCCATACCAGTCAGCATTTATCCCTAGTAGGCATATTAATGACAACACTATGGTAGCTCATGAAATAATACATAACATGAGAAGCAGAAGAGATACCCAAGGTTGGATGGGGCTAAAGGTGGACATGTCAAAAGCTTTTGACAGGATGGAATGGAATTTCCTTATAATTGTGCTACAAAAAATGGGTTTATCTACAAAATGGTGTAACCTAATTATGCAATGCATATCTACCACCAATCTAGCCATTATGCTAAATGGAGTTCCCTGTGACTTTTCAAACCCTCTAGAGGTCTAAGACAGGGAGATCCCTATCTCCCTATCTCTTCATCCTATGCATAGAGGTCCTATCTAGGACCCTAATGGATGCTGAAGTTAAAGGAAAAATTCATGGCATAAAGATTGTTAAAAAAGCTCCACCTATGAGTCACCTGTTATTTGCAGATGATTGTATCATCTTCTGCAAGGCAAATAGGGAGGAAGCCCAAAACATTTTACACATTTTTGAAGAATTTAGCTCTTGTTCATGCCAAATGATCAATCTAAATAAATCTGGGATTTTCTTTAGTAAAAATACTCCCAATGATACCCTTCAGGAAGTTACTCAGATAATGGGAATAACTCCAATTCCTCTTACTGACAAATACTTGGGTTCTCCTTTGTTTACAAACAAGTCTAAAACAAAAGCCTTTCACCCAATTATAGGGATCATGAAAGGAAGACTTGCTGGGTGGAAAGGAAAAACCATTAATCCTGCTGGAAAAATGATTATGATTAAACATGTCACCTCTACTCTGGCAAACTACCAAATGAGTACCTTTAAAATCCCTAAAACCACAATAAAAGAAATGAATGGTATTCAGAGGGACTTCTTCTGGGGGAAAGAGGAAGGAAATAGCAGAGGGATCTATCCCAAAGCTTGGGTTGTAGTTTGTAAAACAAAAGATGAAGGAGGGATAGGTCTTGTTAACCTTGAAAAATTCAATGATGCTATGATCTCTAACATGGGCTGGAGAATGGTCAAACAACCTGACACTCTTGGAGCTCAAATAATGCATGCAAAATATTTTCCTGAGATAGATATTATGCATATGTCCACTGAACCAAAACCTACAGACTCCTGGGTCTGGAAGGGAGTGTTATCAGTTATAGAGAACATACAAAGGATAAGCAAATGGGAAGTGGGGAGAGGTAACAACATCCAAATATGGCCTGATAACTGGATATCAGGCCAAAAAAGCTCTATAACTAGACCCCCCACTGTCCTGACAACATCCAAAGAGTATGTGATTTAATAGTAAATCACACTCACTGGAATGAGGAGCTTATCACAGATCTGTTCAACAATGAAACAGTTGGGAGAATAAAAAATACCATTATACACAAGGACCAGGAGGATAAAGTCATCTGGCCCCTCACAAAGGATGGGAATTTCACTGTCAAAACCTTATATAAGGAATTGACAAAAACCAGAACAAACTACCAGGGAAGAGAAAAGAACTGGAAAGCTGTCTGGAATTTAAAGACTAGTCCATCCATAAAGCTGTTCACTTGGAAAACGGCACACAACATTCTACCAACATGATCTAAAATAGGAAAAATCCTAAACTACATTGAGGATATCTGCAAGATCTTCCACTGCCAAAGGGAGAATCTAACCCATCTGTTTATGCATTGTCCTCTTGTTATACAGTTCTGGATAGAATTAAGATTGAACCCTATAGAGGTCTATGAAGGATTTGAAGACTTTCATGATTGGCTAACCCACCTTCTTGATAAAAGAAGAAACAATCACATAAAGAAGGATTGAGCTGAATTATGTGTAACAGTTCTTTGGCATGTGTGGAAAGAGAGATGCAACATAAACTTCAATAAACCCACCAAAACAACCTATCAGATAGCGAGATCAATCAACCATTACATGAATATTAAGTGTTATGTTGAGGCAAAAAATAAGGACAACTTCATGCATATAGGGTATACAAAAAAGGAAGCTGAAACAACAACCATAGAGTTTAGAATACAATGGCTACCACCAACAGTATTTACATTAAAAATAAATGTAGCTATATTTTTCAGTGTTACTCTAAACTGCTATGGGATAGGTCTAATCCTTCATGATTTCACAGGGACTTGCACAGGAGCCAGAGGCATTGGGCGCCTGCAAGGGAGCACAATATAGATCCAAAGAAAAGCTGCTCAGGAGGCTTTCAACCGGGCTGCAGAGTTAGAGAGCAGAATGTAGATTGAATCAAATTCGTGCGAACTAATAAAGCTGACCAGAACAATCCATGCTGAGCATATTGTAAGAAGATTTAAACCAAAAGAAGAAGAGGTTAAATACTTTGAGATAACAATCTGGAGCACTACAAACTCTACTCAAAACTATCTAGCCTTAAATTTAGCGAAATTTCATTCGGTATGTAATATTAAGAAACAATGGGGAGTTTCGGATGTTCAAACTCTTTTACAGCAGATCACTGATGATCATACTGCAGAAACTGGGGAAGGCATTTTGCCTGGTATTATGTATCAGTAGAAGCATCTTTTTCTTATTAAAAAAAAGTCTCTCTTTCGCCGTATTGTAATCATCTTATAATATATGGAGCATTTTTACCCTAAGTCTCATTGACTTTTTAACATTTTTCAGGGACGTTGACTCGTTTCTGTTAACTGTCCTCAAGTAAATATATTGACTTGAAAGTCAAATACTAAGATTTTAGAGTGTGACCGGACCGTTTCAAGAATGAAGTCCGAAATAAATTATGTGCGCAATTGGCAATCTTTATCAAGTTACAAATGCAAACTGTTTTGGTGATAAATCCATGAATTTGTGTGGGTTCGTGGAATCAAAACTTTTAGTTATTGATCTTCATATCACCAAAATTATGCTGAAAACTGTGGAACATTTCAGATACTGGCGGAACCAGGATCAAAACCAAATTAAACTTAATTACTAAAACAGAAGAAGATACATTTCTCTCCAGTCCTAAGCAACAGTTTTGGCTGTCTTGAGTACTCTGTATTCTGCAACCACCAACATACAAGCATGATCACGCTCAAAATGCTCTAGCGTGACCTGCTCAGATGGCTTGAACTAGTCTTGCTGCAGTTTCTGCACTTCTTGTACAAAGACTGCCTCTGCTGGAACCATGGATTGATATAATTCGCGTTGATAGTTACTGCAACGTGACCTCCATTTTCAAGGAAATATGAAGCATTCAGAGCTAAGATCCTAGCCTTCAGGTAGATGGTAACTGAATGCACATTTGACACAATCACAAGAAGGCAGCCATACAATTGGTAACCACTTGAACTTCTTTCAACAACAAAAATATCACTGACTGGTTTTCTTACTGAACTTACCAGCATTTCACAAGCTGCACAGTATAACTATAAGCTATGTAAAAAGAAGAAAAAAAATCTAAGGAAAAACATGTTATAGTAATTGAAATCGGAAGACATACGACATCAGAAACTCGATTTTACATCACCCATAATGTCTATGTCTGATCATATGCTAGTCATCGTGGGTGCAACCAAAATCCATAGATTTGGCATGGAAACAATATTAAAAAGACATCGTAAACAAAACTATCAATGAAATTGCTGAATACTGAAAAATCAAAACTAAGGCGAAATTCGAAACCACTTGAAAGAGTTGAAATAGATTAAATACTCGGACATTGAAACAATTGAACATTACAAGTCGGACAAAAGCATCAAGATAAACAAAACTGTAAGACATGATATACCTAAAGAACATTAAGATAAACAAAGCTATAAAATATATCGCATCAGAAACCTGATTTTACATCACCCGTAATGTAAGAAGGGGAACCCGAGTATATCTTATCAAATGCTAGTTGTCATAAATGTAAACGAAAACGACTAACCAAGTTAACAGGTACACCAACATGGTCACTGAAATTACTCAAGGTCCCAAGGACCATAAACAAAAACCCTAAAACACATTCGAAAATAAAACAGCACTACAGAGAGATGATGTATTTTATATTAACAAAAAAAATGAAGAAACACAAATAGCAAAAACGATATTCACAACTATGAATTAAAAAAAGAAGGTTAACCTGGAGTACAGCATTTGATATTACAAATGGTGTACATACAAGGTAAAATACACACATAATATATGAAAAAGATAAATTTTCACATACCGCATACTGCACACATCTGGTCAGGTTGACCAACATCAGACAAAATAACATCAACCATTCCAACCAACATTCTAATTCTATACTTAGAAGAATGCCTAGCATCTTCAGTGATGGGTATAACATTTGTACGCTTCTTTGCCATGTTAACTAAATCCCTTCCACTTCTATCCCGTTACTCCACAGCATAGACAACACCAGTAGGTCCAACAAGGTGTTGATAGCTCTCTACTGCAATTCATCATCACTAATAACAGCTCCATATTTTCTGACTTCGGTAATAATCTAAGCATGTAGGGTAGTTGAACATAAGGGATAGAATTGTAGCAAAAATCAATCAGTGAGTGGGGATCCAAGTGCACACTAAATTCCAAGTTATAATTACTGACCAAGTTGATGGAAATTTATGCACAAGTAGAGAATGGGGTTGTAAAGGGGATCCAAGTGCAGCAACCGGTGCAACCTGTAGTAGTAATGTTTTCGTAACCAGGGTAGAGATGAAACCCATTCATAATCATAATTTCTTTATTCTATTTTAGCTGTTCTCCATGGAATTTGTACTCTTGGGAGAAAGAAATAGTATTGCCTTTCAAAGGCAGTAAGAAGAATGCTGATGAGCTAATTACAGATATTTCATAGTGGGAGGCAGCTTCAAATTTCTGCAATGGTTACTCGATAACCGACTCCATGTACAGATGGAAATCAGTTATAGAATCCACGGCCTTTTGAATTTGACTAGTATAGCTATAGGCTGTTGGGAAACTTCTTTGTAGACTGGGAGTTTATTTGAAAGAGTTGACGAAGAAAGAAACAGACTTTGGGTTGTGTGTTGGGGATTCCAGATTTTATTGTCAGGGTGAAAAAATATAGTGAGACTTGTTCTGAAGCAGAATAATTAGGGAAGCAGGTAATATATTTATCACACCAAACCTCAGAGTAAACAAAGAGAAGCAAACACAATCTCAGAATACTTATTTTGCAAGATTAGAAGGTCCTATTATCCCATAATCTTATGGTGGTTCATTCCAAGATGGTAACATGTTTTACGATAAGCACGGAGATGCTAGCGCTACACAAGTAGAACTACTTTATACAATAAGCATAAAAAAAGTAACATATATTCCTGAACATTACCAAGGTAAACAGGCAGCAAAACTAATAGAAAAAGAAAGACAGTAAAAGTAACATACATACCAAAAGCCTATCCATGAAGGTGCTGCATCACAAGGATGGTATACAGAGACGGATCTAGCTTTCTGCTTCTTTTAACAAAAAGATGTATGCACGGATTGTGCTTCTACAAAACCTACTCATATTAACCGTCTCCTTCTTGAAGTTTTTTTACCAGCTTATTGTAATATTGCCTGCTCTACAACTTCATGGCTTGCATCACAAATATATTTAACCTAAACCAGACTACCAACATAAGTGTGCGCATTTTCCAGCATCTGATAACTACTTGTGTCCAAAAACTTAGCATTTCCATTCATTGGGTTATACAAGATTAAATCCCCATTATACGGGTTAACACAGTTTAAAGGCTGACCAAATAAAAAGATATCACCATTCTTGAAAGATTGTACAGGCCTCACAAGCTCGATATCTTCTTTTAGCCTGCTAACGCTGAAAAGTTTAGTCCAAGGTTCTATTACACCATAATTCTGCATAACCCATACATCTACGTTCTCATCACTAACGTACCAAGATAAGCAAAGTTTACCATCCAACAAGCCAATAAATGATTTATAATAATTCCCACCTTCAGGTGCACCACACAAAGGTATCGGTAGTTGCATTTCCCTGAATTTCTCATCCCCGACATCGAAAGAAAGTACAACTCTAATAGGGTTTTCACCTCTGTTGCAGGGATGTACCAGCCAATGTAGAATTTCATTTAAAAACACTCCATTTCTCATTCCTCCGGGTAAACAAAACACATAAAGAATATCCTCGAGTGCTCTCAATGAATCTGTTCCTAGAGTATATACTCTAACTTGAGGAAACCTATTACTCCCAGCAGTAATAATTTTGACTACTTTGTAATCTCCGGTTTTGCAATCGTAACCAAACCCATGTGTTGTAACAGAAACCACTGGTCTCAATACAGATTGAATTTGTGGAGGTAAATCTGGTACTTTCTTATAGTTGTTAGTAATTGGGTTCCAAATGCATAACAGTTCAGGATCAGACTGGAGGCAAAACAAGCCATTACAGATACCAAGGATATGAATATAAAATTTCCAGTAGTGAAATGGACAATGATACTCAACGGACATATCTAATGTAACATCACCTCCGGAAATGTTGTAATCAAGAGAAGGGAATGAAGCAGTATAGGGTTCATCTGAATAGTATAAAGTTGGTTTTGTTCGGAAAGGATGATACTAAAATGATTAGTATGAATTTTAATAAAACCAGGGTTCGTGAAATGATTGCACCAATTCTTGGATACACACGTGAATTGCAAGACGGACTTGACTGGTAACCATGTAAGGATGTCCATCAGAATCCCCTCTGGAATAAATTTCCACTTCTCGATCATCTCCATTACTGCTGCTCAAAGCTAGGTTTTCTTTTTTTTACTTCAGTGTCTTTCTTCCGCCTTGTTGTACTTTTCTTATATAGAGCATTTTTACCATTATTGTTCCAGTCAACGGTCTTCAAGTAAATATATTCAAAGTCAACGGTCTTATATGGAGCATTTTTACTCTTCTTATAATGCTTGGGGTCAAAGTCATCCTATCCTATGTGGAGGTCTTATTAAGACCTTTTGGTTGTGGATCATTCACTACATGACAAAAAATAATAAAGGTAAGACTTTCTACCTAAATTCCATCTCCAATTCCCAAGGTCCTATCCAACATTTTTTGTCTAAATTTAGAGAGAAAAGATGATGTGGACTTAAGACCCAAGGTCATGAAGAAAGTCTAAATAACACTTTCTCCGTTACCCCCACTTGGTCCCCACATGGACATGTCATCTTCTTTTATGACCTTCACCCTAGTGTTGGAGATGAAAAGTTGGTAGAAAAAGTCTTAAATCCTATGTGTCATATCAATTTAAGACCTTGACCCCTAGCATTGGAGATGCTCTTATAGCTTGTTTGGACAACATATCAGAAATAAAGTCAGAAGTCAATTTGGGTGTTGAATTTCAAAATAATTTTTAAAAGTCGAAAAGGTAACTTTTTGTGAAGCAAAATTGTTTTGTTTCTGACTTCTATTTTTGGAGAAGCAAAAGTCAGAAGCAGATTTGTCCAAACGCGCTATAATCTTGACTATAAAATCCGTCATGCCCTCTCAATCCATTACAATGAACAAAATAATGATAACATGCTAGCTATAGAAAGCTGTTGTCACCTAATGTTGTACCTAATGCTCCTCCGCCCCGCTAAAATGATTTTTTTTCTTTGTCCGAAAATAAGTGATACTTTTCATTTTTTGCATTGCCTTCCAAGGACAGGAAGAAGAAAGCATGCATGGAAGAAAGTTAATCAACTAATTACAGACATTGAACTGACCATTCGTTAGTAGGGTCAGCTTCAATTTTTTGGTAACGGTGTAGTTGCAAGAAATCCTACAACCTACACCCAAGCGATATTATAAGATAAATCTAAGACATCATGGAGAAAACTTTAAGTATTGGTATCGAGAACATGAACTATCACAAATACAATATGGAGAAACCCTAACTTGGAGAGCAAACAACTTTTCTCTTTCTTAAATTCCTCACACAAACTCTCAAAAAGGTCTTTATCTTCTACAATGGTTTCTAGTCCCTTTTATAGGGGATTTACATAATGGGGTACAACTAATAAAGCCCCTTATTTCGGATCTAGGAGGGCGATGCCATCGCCTTATCTTGTAGTCATCGCGCTCGTCTTCACATGCTTTGTGTGATTTCTGTGACATCATTGCATTCATCAGTAATAACATAGTGGACTTTGCTCTTCGCCTTTGGGATTACATCGCTAAGTGATATTCTCGCATTCCTATTGGTTGAGCGATATTTTGTATCCACATTTTGCCTCTTCTCGCACTGATCTTTTCGAAGAATAGATGGTGAGAGAACTATTACTACATCGCATCAACCCCGTCTTTTCGTATTCTTCAGATCTACCGACATTATTCCGGGTTTTCCGCATAATCGTCTACACGTGTTGACTCAATTCTTCAATGATTGACACGTCTATAGTTTCACTCCTTTTTTACCGGTAACCGCTTCACCTGTTGGTCTTCTAATAAATACGAATGAAAGATAAAATCTTTGGGAAGAGGAATAAACTCTTTTAACTGTTTTATCACGCTCCCCCGTTTTCTTTTTTACCCATCCTTCTCTTTCATACTCTGCAACTTTTTTTCTTCTGCTACTGCTGCTGTTGCTAGCTTTTCTTCTTTCTTCCTTAGTTTCTTCTTTTTGTTTGAATTTCTTTGTTGCTGTCATCAAAATCTTGATTCTCTTGATAATCTTTGATCAAAATTCCTGATACACTCGATTGGATTCGTCTTATCTCTTATTCCCATACTAAAGAAAATAAATGGCTCCACTTGGAGGTAAGAAACAACTTGCAGAGATCCAAAGGCTCAAGGGTGAATTCGGGCCAAAAGGAATTACATTGTATGTTCCTCTTCATTCGAATCATAATACTGAGTTGGATCTGAGGTGGATCGGTCTTGAACAGTGGAACGATAAAAAGATTATCGTTTCTCTTGGGCAACTTTGTGCTGGTCTTCCTGTTCCTCTCTTTGACCCAGAAATTCCTCTCTTATATGAGATCTTATCGCATTTGGCGGACCCTCGCGGGATCTTTCAACTGTGTGGCGATGCTATTAGGATCTTGGTGGAGTATTCTCGTCGCGCTGCTGGCTTGGATCCTCTTTATCAAAAATATGCTAAGCCTTACAATAAAAAGGAGTATATTGTGGAATTTTTTTTTCACACACTACTGTGTTAAACTTGTCGCTCATGAACATAGGCGCTGGGCAATCCGCTTTAAGCGACATGATGATATATCTGAAAATAAAAGAATTATGAGGGATGTTGATTTTCACAGTAATTCCAACGATTCTCCTCGCTTTTCCAGTGATCCTCATTGGATGAAATTTCCTCTTATTATTGAGGGTCCTTATATTTGGGGTAGAGATGCAGATGGATCTGATCGTACGGGTTCTCCCGAAGGCCTTGTATTTTCTGACTATAACCCTTGGGTGCTTAACTGGACTGAAGAGGCTGAAGAGGTATTTTTCATAACTTCATCTTTTACTTTCTTAGCTTCGCGATCCATTTACTAATGCTATCTGTTTCCAGACGAAGAAGAAGGAGAAAAAAGAATCTCGCAAAGAGAGGTCTTCGCGCTCCAAGAAAGTAAAAAATAATTTCATTCTCGGTTTTAAAAAATATTGTTGCCTTTGTTCCTTACCTATCTTGGTGTGCGTAGGGCGAATCTGAGGATGATTCTTCTGATTGTGAGGATAAATCTCCTGTTCCCAAAAGGGCTCGCCTTGCTTCGAATGCGAAGGGTAAGGACAAGAGTTTGCCTCTAAACCCTGTGAAAGATGACGCTTCTAAAAAGAGGAAGAAAACTCTAAAGGCTAGGGAACCTCGCTCGACTCCTCCAAACAGTCAGACCTTCTGCCCCAACACTTCCTCTGTTGATGATGCGTTGTTATCGCCCGAAGAACCGCTCATGTATTCTCACCTTGGTGGCACCATGACTAAATTTTCCAATAGATCATTTGGTAGACTGCCTCCTGCAGGGATAGGCTCATCTTCGTATCGTGGAGGAGTTCACGTTTCTAACTCTGGCTATGCAAATATTGAATTTCTTTCCAGTATGTTCAGATCCGCTTTGCCAACCGTTAATGATCTCGCACTTGCTCAGATGTGCAATGCGATGATAAAGCTTTGTGTAGAACCCTCTTTGGATCGCGATGCTCTGCGTGGAGTTGCCTCTACTTTGAGTCCTGAGCTCCACTCTGCCTTTGATCTATTGGTAATCCTCTTCTTTGTTTTTTTTCTTTCGATATTCTCCAATTTTTTATTATTAACTTTCTCATGCTGGTGTAGAATTTTCGATAATCTGAGGCTCTAATTCAAGATCAACGCGAGAGAATCCATGATCTAGAAAACGAGAACCTCAAAACCAAATGAGAGCTCTCTGTTTATTCCAAGAGGATGATTGAGCTTCGTGATAGGAACACCCAACTCATAGGTAGGTTTTTGAACACTTTATGTTTAATCATCATCGCACTAGCTTGCGTCTTTATTTTCTTTAGTAATACTTGTTTGCAGAGGTTTACAATTTAACTAACCAAGCTATCGACTATCCCATTGAAGTATCGACTATCCCGTTGAAGACTCAATTCTCCTAGAGCATCCCAATTCTGCATTGGACCAACCTGATACTGTTGACTTAGGATCATGTAGTATGGATGAGCTCAATTCGAAATATAAGGAGCTCAAATTTGAGTATAGGAAAACGTTATCTGTTAATAATGATCTTAGGAACTGATTTCATACTCAGAAAGGTGAGATGAAAGATTCGAAAGAGAAGAGAGATTCCTTGACCACTGAGAAGGACCAAGCAATTCTCAAGGGTGTTCAAGATTTAGAACAATTTCATGAAAGCGTACTTCGCGCCAATGTAGAGAGAGATCGCCTCATAAGTGAGAATGAATCTTTGGTTGCTCGAGAGAATTCGATTCTTTCTCGCCTTTGTATTGAAAGTGACGATGATTTTGAATGGGCCTTGAGCATAATTTAGAATCCTAGGGTAAAAATAGCTAAGCGTGATAGTTTGGAAGTTGATCATGCTGAAATTCTTAAGGTGATCATTTGTGGAAAAGAAGGTTGTTATACCGGATTGCCTCTACGAATAATTGTAGTATTTCTGATTTGTTTTTATCGCATTTGATGTTGACCTTTGGTAGTTCCTTTTGCAGACACTAATAAGGATCAACTTCAGAAGATTGAGGACCTCTCCACGGAGTTGGAGTAGCTGAAATTGAAATTTTCTTCAAGGAATTCCAAATATTCCAAGCTCAAGCGAGTCATTGCATCTTCTGTTGCCAACACAAAGAAGAATGCACTGCGCGAACGAAATAAACATGTCCAGTCCATTGCAAAACTTATTTGTAACCAGTATGGGAATCCTCTCCCTAATATCAATTTCACTGTGGTTTCACCCAATGAGGAGGTTAAAGATATTTCTAGTAGTGAAGATGAAGAAGAAGATATGAAGAGCGAGTTTGAGGATGAAGAAGAATTGGAAGAAAATGAAGGAAGTGAGGGTCATTCTGAGGGCGATCACTCTAATGAGCGAGGCAGAGTTTCTGAAGATGTTTTGGATGATGATGCTGTTAATATTGAAGGCGAGGCTACTCGTGGTGCCGAGACTATTGAGGTCATGTCACATTTGGAGATTGAGAGTCTTGTTCATCCTTTGTCTTCTTGAGATTAGTCTTTATTTTCGTTTCTTCTTTGACCATGTACACAATAGCTTCTATTGAATAGTTATCTGGGTGCTCCCAAGCTTGGGGGGCTTTATTTTATCGAGATGCTTTTTGCTTTATGGCCTTTAACTTTTCTACCCGGTATTGGATTATTAGTACTAACAAAACACAACCATATGATCAATTGATGTTATATCTAATTCGGTATCATTAATCATTTTGGGATTCTTATTGGATTCCATTACACATACATAGCTCTAACTGAAAAGGTGAATAAAATATATGTCATAGATTTGTATTCCCATACTTGCCTCTGTTTTTCGCCCTTGAAGGAAGAGGCTTAGTGTTAATATTCAAATTTCATGTTTTCCCTGTGCGATATATTTGCTCATTTGACTTACTTTATAACAGTAACTAGAAGGTTAGATTCATACCTGTCTCGGTCACCGTGATTCTTTCGCATTACCTGGATGTTTGTCTGTAATTCACTCTTTTCTTTGTATGCGATAATCTTGCGTCTATTACCTCGTGTGCCTATCAGGCATATATATTTTATATTCTCTCCTTGATCTCTTTTCATGCAAAATAATTGTCATCACATAGGCCTGTTAAGTGTTTCTTTTGAGGTCTTAACGCGCCTCCCTAGGTAGAGGTTTTTATGCAGCCTCCCCTGTTTAGTCGGTCTTATATCCCAGGGTATTATTTATGGTCAGGCGACGAAATCGCAGGAAACCATTACTCTTTCAAGTGATAGCCCATTGATCTTGCCTTATCATCTTTCGTATTATTGCCTCAATAGGATATATATTCGTGCGACAATGCGATAGGCCTAAATACCCCCTTGAGTAATAGCCCCATGACATTGCCGTCTTTGACACAATTCAGCTCCCTAGTGGAGGGTGTCGTCTCTTATGTTCCCCCTGATTGTCCCTTCAAGGAAGCTTACCCCTAACGGGTTAGGTTGGGCTCTTCCCATCCGGTTTTGCCAACAATCAGTTTGTTTCGCGATCTCTTTTTCCTCCACCAACATGGTTTTCTTTTACGAGATCGCACCCTAAGTGGGTTTCTTGAGGACCAAGTGTATCATAGCCAGGACTTGTAAGGATGGCTGGAAACGCTCCAGACGCCCTAGGCACCCTTAGCTCAACCGTGTACCCCGTCGCCATGATCGAGTTTCTATTCCTCTTGACACAAAAATTATTACCCCAGGTTTGTGGCTTAGGAGCCTCTGCCGGATAGGCTTTTCTTTCGCCCCAAAGGGTTGCTTTCCCCCGAGTCATGTTTTTCCAGGTTTTCCACAATGTGACGCGCATTAGGTCTTAAGTGTTTTGCCTCTTGCACGTTATGCTAACTAGGGTGCACGCAATCATTGGATACCTAATCTCCCTAATTAAAGGTTTTGATATGTTTTTGCCTCCTATTGAGGTCTTATTGTAGTTTGTTTTGCTCGTTAGATTTGAAGAAGAATTTTTTCATTTTTCATTCATTGCTTTTATCATTACATTGTAGAAACTTTTCTTCCTCATTTTTACTCTCTTATATCATCATTGTTTTTCCTATGGGTTGCATTTCTTGAGATAAACTTGATTCTAAGGATGGCGAAATCTCTGCCCCTCTTTTCCAATTAACTCGCACGCCCCATTTGTAGTGCCCCCAAAGCTAGCAGCTGACTAATCCAAGAGATTAACTAAATAAAGAGGCACTAAGAATTTAAATCATTTACTCAAATATTCAATTAAGAAATCTTCTACAAAACTTAACCCAAAAACTAGCCCCGCTCTCAAATATATATATACAAGAACTCCTCTCAAATGATACATATACAACAACCATTTAATTTACAAATAGAATATACAACATAATAAACTTAGCGGAAGTTAACCAACTAACGAACTCAACCCTTGAAGCTTTCGCTGCGCAACTCTGATCTGTCTCTGAAACTGAAAGTGGGAATGGGTGAGCACATCATCCCTAAAAGGGGTGCCCAGTAGAAATAACATTTAACTTTCAAGTAATCACTGGAATGATTTGGAAAACAATACATGTTTTTCCTAGACATTAAAAGACAACCAATTCACAAAAATAAACAATCATGTATATGGAACTAACTCCTTCTTCAAACAATTTATAATATTGATGTCGACTAGTTCCTTCCACACCTAATAGATAATATTGATGTCGACCAATTCCTTCCACACCTTATAAGCATAAAAGCTAGAAAGAAAGTAGGTACAAATGAAGGAGCGTATCCTATATACCACAGATGTGAATTCTTATTTCCCAAGCATTCAGATGGAAATTCTTATTTCCCAAACATTCATAAAGACAAACAAAGCATAACAATTCCTTTCCAAGAAATGGAAAGATTAAAAGAATCAACAGTACTTTCGGAATTTTAAATAAAACAATGCATGGAATACACAATCAGACAATGCATGAATTTGTTACACATAAACTTTTGTAAAAGAAAACAACAATAATCACAAAAGAGTTAAATGTAAATTCCCATCTCTTTTGATGACAAACCACGCCTACCTCGAGATCCACGATCCACTGGTTCATCCCTTGAATCGATCATTGTTAATAAAAACTAACTGTTAATCACATAAGAACTCTAAGAATCTGGACAAAATGGCTCACACAAGAATTATACAGGTCTATCTAATGGTTCTAAGCTCATTTATGGTTCCACACCTTTCCATTCATTATCTTTAGCATAACTAAGGTTTACTAATTGATTTGGGTTGGTTCTATAGTCCATTAAATAAGTCCTATGATTATCTACAACTTTGTAGAAGGTGCCAAAAGGTCAATTCGGACCACAAAGGTCCAATTCATGTTCCAAAAGGAAAATTGGCTCTAAGCCTAAGTCCACTGAACCAGCCCATTAACTTAAGGCCTGGTCCATCTGTGTCAACTAACGGTCAAATTGACGGTCACAGATCAACTAAAAGTCAACGTCTATGTCCAGGTCAAAGTCAAGTCCACGATCAAAGGGTTAATTAGGTCAAGTCAGGTCAACTGGTCAGAGGTAATAGTCAAAAGGGTTAACTCCGTCAACGAGTCGAACAGAAATCGGTCTGGGTCAACTCAGTCGACAAGACTGATTCAGGTAAGTCAGGTTCCCATTTGACCTAGTCAGATTAACTGAGTCATCTAACCAAGCTAGTCAGACATCTGACTGGTTAAAGGATTCAGGGCAAATCAAGCCATTGATACAAAAAGAACTCTAACACCAGTTCAACAAGAAAACTCTCTATTGTTCAGTTTCACTAACTCGATTCTATCTAATTTGATCATTACATAAATATTCACTCCAACAGAATTCTAGAATTCAAAATACAATTGTAATTTAAGCTTTACCTGCAATTGCAGTACTAAGCCATAAATCTTCCAAAATACACAATCCATCATTTGCAGCCAAATTGTAGACTACTACAACAGAACTCTATTCAACACAATCAGTTCTATCAAACATCACTGCCAGAACTAACCTATACATCTCAACTACACTCCCAACAACAACAACACCAATCTAAGCAACCCTTATCAATCAGTACACCAAATCACTTCAATTCAACACAGATAATTAGCAACATCACCACCAAATCATCACCTCAACCATCTTCAACTTATGCACATACCCATCATATCCATTTCACCTACACAATACATACATTCTCTACCATCATGACTTCAACAGCAGCATCACCTGTAATTCATCTCAATACCAGTTCTAACAACTCAATCATAAATTATCCCTGTAATTCATCTTAACCTATACCAATTCCCTTGTAATTAAAACACAAGCCTAATTCACAACTCTCAGCTTCATACCAACACATACATCTTAATTCAAAACTCAATTAACAATCTCATAAACTCGGGAATGAAATAAATAACATTACTATGTTACTATGAAGAACAGTTACCTCATTCCAGAAATACCCACGCAACTGAATTCAAGTTCTCCTTCACCTGACTCAAATCGTCAACTCGTCCCCAGACTAACAACAATTCCTCAATTTCCATCATCATATTTATCAACTTCAATTCAATATCTGCTTCAGAACTACACACCCTAACTTTCGAACTCGGGTTGTTCTTCAACTTCAAAATCTAATTAAGATTAAACCTAACTCTGAATCATTCTTCCAGACCTTTGATTTCATCTTCTATATCATCTCAGAATCATGTTCTTATGAAACCCTAATTCAACCCTGATTATTCAAATCTTCAATTTCTTCTTTAAACAGCTTCACAACATCAATCCACCGACTACCCCATTGTACTTCATCTAACTGCTACTCTAAATTACTATCAATTCTACTCAAACCCTAATTCAATTTGGGGAAGAACACATGAACCCTAACCCTTCAATTTCTTAAATCAAACTCCCAAATTAACACAACAACTTTCTTCTTCATGGTCTGTTCCTAAAACCCATCCTTAATTTCATCTTAAACAACACCAAATCGAACTCTTAATTCAACCTCCATCTACAGCATCATATCCTTCTTCTCTCGAGCCCAAACAAAATATCAATCTTCACCCTCACCTTCGATTCAACGTAATATCAATCTTCTGTAAAATTCTCACACCGAAGAAACTCAAATCTCAGAGATTGAGATCAACAAAGAGGAGAAGAAGAAGAAAGAAGAAATGAATTTTCTTCTCGATCGGTTTTGGGGATAAGGCCGACCAGAAATGATTAAGGCACCCAAGAAACGGTAAGGGAAGCCTAATAATAATTTGCCCTTAATAAAGATTTGAAGATTCCTTCTTCGTCCGGTGTCCGAATGACACGTTCGAGTAGTCCATTCCGCATAACTTTTCGAGATATATCTAGTGATACTAGTTTCGTATCTAGATCGTTGTTAGATTAAGTTCTATTAATTAACATTCGTGTTAAACTAATAGAGTCATTAGCTGTTAGATCGTATCTTGACTGGTCTAATAGCGTTGAAGTGCTAGAGGGTCCTTACACCATTAATAATTACTTTCTTGACAGTGTAGGTTCCTTCAAAGATTTGTTTCCTGGTGGTGTGCGATTTTTTAGGGTTTGGTTTTAAATGACATAACACTTCGTCGCCCACTTTAAAAGTGTGAGTCTGAGATTGTTTGATGTGTGATTGGGTCGCCCACTGTGTAAAGTAATCTTCATCTAAGGTTTTCGAATTTTTTTTGGCTGCTCCCTTTTTAACTGCTGTCCAAGCGTTTGTAGGGAGTGTTGTCCTTATTGCTCTGATGCGGCTCGACTGTTCCATTTCTTCGCCCTTGTTAATCATATCAACCATTAACCTTTCCTTTCGCTTTTCTTCGTTCACCTTTTTCTTCTAGTTTCCCTTCTTATATATGCGTTCCTCGCATTGCTCGATGTCTATCTCGTTGCATTGTCTCGCCTCTGATATGTCTCCCCTTATCATCCCAATACCCAATGGCAGGGGGAACTTAATGCACTGGTGGAATGTAGACGCTACACCCAGTATTTCATGCAACCAGGGCCTGCTAATCAAGCATTGCATGGAGACTCAACATCGACTACGCAGAACGTCATTTCAGTAGTTATTGCTCCCAGCGGAATGTGCATGGTGACTTCCCCTTTTACTTTTTTTGCCGCACCGTTGAAGCCGTAAATATTATAGGTTGATGGGATCAGTTCTGAGTCTTTACCGCCCATCGTTTTGTAAGCATAGTAGAACAAGATATCTACTGAGCTCCCAGAGTCTATTAGAATCCTGTTTATTTTCCACCTTGCTTTTTCTTCATCATCATCTTCCTCTCAACTTGATCGTGGTTCAATTTCCAGGCTAACAACCAATGGATTTGCATGCGACTCTCTTCCTCTTGGGGCATCCTGTGTACTGAATGAGATAGATTGTTTCTGCCAATCTTTCAAGGGCGACGCTTTGTATTTCTCTTCCTTCATCGTCTCGTGCGTATACTCGGCTCAACACGTTGTCATGGAAGTCTTCAATGCTTTTGAACGAATGGATGATTGAGTTACAGTGCAAGCGCCTTGCATTTATTCCTACTTCAATCAGGTACGTCTTCCCCGCAGCTGTAGTTTGTTGCACTGGTCTTTGTGGTGGCGCTGGTAGTAATATCGCTTGTTTTGAGGCCAGGAAATGATCTATCTTTCCTTGCCCAATCATTCTCAATATTATCCGCTGTACGTTCCTGCAATTATTTGTGTTATGACCGTGGAACCGATGATATGCACAGAATTCCTGAGTTTGTTTCCCTAGAATTGGTTCCGTTCCCAAGTTAGGAGGTACCGGGATTTCTTCCATAAGTATGACTGCTTCCCATACCTTGTCGATCATGGTGTTCAGGTGTGGCAACTTGATTTCTTCCCATACTTTCATACTTGGACCTGATTTTTGATTGTTGTATCTTCTCGGATTATTGTATCCTCCACCTTGGTTATCGAATCTTCTGATTTGGTTGTTGCCTCGATTGTTATACTGTCTTTCCCTATACTCTTTGTCAAAAGTCTCTTGATCCCTGCTACTCATTGCTATTTGTTTTTGACTGTCCTCGATGATGATTTTTTATTGGTTCCCTTGAGTGGTGCTTGCAACTGTGTTCGTTGTCCGTGGTAGAAGTCTTTAGGTTCCTTCCTTTGCACTAGTGGTCGCGACTGGGTATGATTCCATCTCCTCTGTTTCTCTTCAAGAGCGACATATTCTTCCTGGTACTCGCGTAGCTCTTTCATCTCGATGGAATCTTTTAGCCTAAATATCTGGGTGTATAACAAATCAGTTGGAAAGAGTGCGTTAATGAAAGCGAGGATCAGATTCCTTTCTTCTACTTTTCCTGTCATTTCACCACACATTGCCCTCCATTGCGTTGTTAAGTTGCGCAGACTTTCATTCGTTCTTCGCCTCAAGCTGAATACCATCTCAATTACCGGACGCAACATGTTATTGCTGATGTATGCTTTTAGGAATATACTTTGCAGCTGGTTAAATGATGAGATGGTTCCCACAGTTAAACCATCAAACCATTTCAAAGCTTCCCCGGCGAGGATTGCTGGAAAGTATTTGCATAGAACTGCATCATTGTGCTCCCATTGTAACAAAGACAAGTTGTACGCCTTGATGTGTTGAATCGCACAGGTGGTTCCGTCAAATATACTGGTGAATGCTAGCAAGCTACATTTTGGTGGTATCCTGGCATACTGGATTTCTCGCACAAATGGCGATTTGCCTACCTCTTCTAATTGTCGCCTTCCTCCATCCTTTCGCGTGTTGTTCATCACAACCCTCATTTTTTCTAGCTTTTTTAGTATTGCTTGGTTTGTGATTTCGTCCATAGTTGGTTGCATTGGCCTTTTGAGTCGTTTCTCTCGTGCTCTTAGTTCTTCTCTACTTGGTTGTATCGCTCTTTGTAATTCTCGCTCTTCATCCTCCTCCCTTATGCGTCTTCTCCTTTCGTTTCTTGCGTCATCTCTTGCCAAATCTTCTGCATGACCATTTTCCTCATTTCTCTCATCGCGATGAAGATGATCACGGCGTCGCCTCCTTCTTCTCTCTCTTGGTGGTTGCATTGCACGACCATTTTCATTCTCATGTCCAACTTGGCTATCTCCATGGTGTTGTCCGATGCGGTTGATATCGCGTTCATCCTCCATGTTATTCTCCATGTGTCGATGTTCAAGGCGGTTATCGCGTCGCTCCTCCATGTTGTCGCCTATGTGAGGGTGTTCACCGCGATTGTCGTTTTGTCCATCAGGTTGTTTTTCCATGCGACTATTGTTGTGGCGATGTTCAAAATGACCCTCTCCGTGGTTCGATCGGATTTCTCTGGTTGTGCTTCTACTTGTTCTTTACTCTGAGGCTGTTCGAGTTGTTCTTGACGTCGTGCGCGAGCGTGATCTTTCCTCATGGAGCATGTTGTTCTCTTCTCTTAATTCTGCGTTTTGCCGTGCTAGGTTCGCCCTTTCCTTTGCTTCTCTTTGTCTTTCTTCAATTATCCTTCTCCTTAATTCTTCAATGGTCATGTTCTCCTCATCCCATGGGATTAGTCCTACCACAGGAATCATTCTTTCATCTTCTTCTGCTGTATCAGTATCAGTTGTATGCACAGTTACTTCGTCATAGTTGTTTCTGGGAGTGTTGTCGGTTGTCTGAATATGATGGATCTGTGGCTGTACGCCTCGGTTATGTCTTTCGCCCATAATTGATGTCTCACTGATTTATCTTCTTTTCTTGTTTGCGACTCGCCTACTTCTTCTTGTTGGTACGAGTTGTTCCGTTGTTGATGCTAATCTCACCATTTCAGTTCTTGTAACTCTACTCTGGTAGTGAAAGTGTTATGAAATTGTAAAATCCTTCCTAAAAGGCCTCCTGATTAGCTACTGGTGTTACAACAAGATTTAGATCTTAAAAGAAAACAAAACAAATAATGTAAAAATTAAGACGAACACTTCAAAACAATTGAAAATATCACAGGTAAGGAACAACCCACTTACTCATCCGAGCTGTTTCTATGCGCCAAAATGTAGTTGCAGGAAATCCTACAACCTACACTCAAGTGATATTATAAGATAAATCTAAGACATCATGGAGAAAACTCTAAGTATTGATATCAAGAAAATGAACTATCACAAATAAAATATGGAGAAACCCTAACTTGGATAGCAAATAACTTTTCTCTCTCTTAAATTCCTCACATAAACTCTCAAAAAAAGTATCTTTTACAATGGTTGCTAGTCCCTTTTATAGGGGATTTACATAATGGAGTACAACTAATAAAGCCCTTTATTTCGGATCTAGGAGGGCGATGCCATCGCCTCATCTTGTAGTCATCTCGCTCGTCTTCACATGTTTTGTGTGACTTTTGTGACATCATTGCATTCATCAGTAGTAGCGTAGAGGACTTTGCTCTCCGCCTTTTGGATTACATCGCTAAGTGATATTCTCGCATTCCTATTGGTTGAGCGATATTTTGTATCCACAAATGGACTGGGTAAAATTTGGACTACTATAACATACAAGATGCAACAACCTCTTATTTTTCATCAGTGACACATGATAATGAACTTTCTTTGTAGCTGCCAAAAAAACCCCGCGCATTCCAGATTTTACTGCCAGGCTAAGAATTGGATGTCTATTGAAAAACACTAAACTAAAAAACAGTAAGACAGAGAGGGAATCAATGTCCTAGCATATAATGCCCGGAGCTTGACTCACCAACATTCTCTGAACCTAAATGTGAAACATTAAAAACAAAGAGAAAACATCATTGCCTGCGGATCTGTTAGAACCCGGAGTCATCCCAGCATCTACAGTTAAAAAATCTAACAAAAGAATTCGCATAAATTGAAGCCAGGTTTGCTGTAATTGTAAAGACGCCCTATCAGCGATTTGGTTTCCTGATCTCCAGATAAACTTGAAACCCAAAAAGTTATCACAACCTGGCTAAGAAAAATATAGCGAGACTTTTTTTGAAGCGGAATAGGGAACTAGCGCCATATTTTATATCACAACAAATCTCAACTAAACAAAGAGAAACAAGGGCAATCTGAAAATATCTTTTGGTGAGAAGCTCTAAAATTTGGTGAAAGATATTTGATTCACGGACTTGGTTTAACTGATATAAAGAACTACAAAGCTATTTATAAGCAAAGGTTTCAATAGAAAGTTAACGACAATGCAGGAAAAAGTGACTAATTCCAACAGAAAACTTGAACTTTCGCACATCCTATCTCTAATATCCCATAATCTTATGCTGGTTCATTCAAGTGGGTAACATGTTTCACGGCAAGCACGAAGATGTTAGCGAGTCAAGCAGAACAACTTTATAAAATAAGCAGAACAGAGTCACGTACATAAATTACTTTATCAATAAGCAGACCAAAGTAACATACATAAAATTGGAGAACAGACAGCAGAAAAAGAACAAACATCAAAAGTTACAGACATACCAAAAAGCCATCCATGAAGGTGCTGCAACACAAGGATGGGTAATTATAATATGGATCTAGTTTACCGATTCTTTGACAAAAAGATGTATGCAGGGACATTATTTTGATACAAAAGATACCTCATCACTTGTCTCCTTGAAGCTTCTTTATCGATTTATTGTAACATTTGCATGCTCTACATCTTCTTGGCCTGCATTACAAATTGATTTAACTGAAACTAAACTGCCAACATAAGTGCGAGCATCATTCAATGTTTGATAACCACTTGTATCCATGAACCTAGCATTTCCACTCATTGGGCTATACAAGATTAAATCACCGTTGTACTAGTTTAACTGGTTTAAAGGCTGACCAAGTAATAAAATATCACCGTTCTTTAAAGATTGTACATGCCTCAAATACTCGATATCTTCTTTTAACCTGCTAACGCTAAAAAGTTTACTCCAAGATTCAGTTACTCCATATTTCTTCATAACCCACACATCTACATTCCCATCACTAACATACCAAGATAAGCAAAGTTTACCATCTAACACGCCATAGATGTCTTATAATGATTCTCACTTTCAGGTGCACCACTGAGAGGTATAGGTAGTTGCAATTCCCTGAACTTCTCATCCCTGACATCGAAAGAAAGTATAACTCTAATGGGTTCTTCACCTCTGTTGCAGGGATGTACCAGCCAGTTGAGAACTCCATTTAAAAACTCTCCATTTCTCATTCCTCCAAGTAAATAAAATACATAAGGAATATCCTCAAGCACTCTCCATGAATCTGTTCCTAAAGTATAAATCCAAACTTTAGAACCCTTTCTCCCGGGTGTAAGGATTTTCACTACCTTGTAATCACCGGTCTTCCTATCGTAACCAAACCCATATGTTGGAACAGCAATGCATCGTCCTCGAGGTTCATCTGGAGTTCTTGGTAATTTCTTATACTCGTTAGTAATTGGGTTCCAAATGCATAACAGTTCAGGATCAGACTGGAGGCAAAACAATCCATTAAAAGAACCACGGATTCTAATATAACTTTTCAAGTAGTGAAATGGACACTGATACTCGACAGACATATCAAATGTAACATCATCTCCAGATATTTTGTAATCAAGAGAAGGAAATGAAGTAGAATAATGTTTTTTTTTGCAAAGGATGATACTAAAATGATTCATTTGATTAGAATGATTAGAATGAATTTTAATAAAATCAGGGTTTGTGAAATGATTGCACCAATTCTTGGATACACACCTGAATCGCAAGATAGACTTAACTGGTAACCATGTCAGGATGTCCATCAGAATCCCTTCGGGAAGATATTTCCACTTCTCGATCATCATCACCGCTGCCGCTCAAGCCTAGGTTTTTTCTTTTTCTTTTTGACTTTACTGGACTTTGTTCTATTGTATTCTTCTTATATGCAACATTTTTACCCTAATTCTCTTTGACTATTATTTAGGGACGTTGACTCGTTTCAGTTAACTGTCTTCACGTGAAGTCAACAAATTAAGGGGAAATACTACTGGGCATGCCGAATATTAATTTTGGACATGGGCATGCAAGCACAAGTCTACAATCCTGGACGTGTCAAATGCAAGGAACTCGATGCACATATTTTAGTTACATGGACATATAGCAAGCAGCTGTAAAGAGGGGATTGAAGTAAAAAAAAGTATTTTGCGAGCAACTACACTTTAGTTATTGTTTTGGAGGAGTACGTGATAACTTGTATATCATGTTCTCAAAAATGATAAATCCATGATATAATTGTGTGGATTTGTGGAATCAAAAACTTTTTATATCACCTAAACAAGGGGCAAAATTGTGTAACATTTCAGGTACTGGCGCGGAGCCAGGATCAAAACCAAAATAAACTTAATTAACACTGGATATAATAAGATCAATTACTAAAACAGAAGAAGATATAGTTTTCTCCAGTCCTAAGCAACAGGCTTGGCTGTCTGAAGTACTACTCTGTATTCTGCAACCAGCAACATACAAGCATGATCTCGCTCAAAATGCTCTAGCGTGACCTGCTCAGATGGCTTGAACTGGTCTTGCTGCAGTTTCTTCACTTCTTGTGCAAAGACTGCCTCTGCTGGGACCATGGATTGATAGAATTCACATTGATAGATACTGCACCATGACCTCCTTTTTCAAGGAAGTATGAAGCATTCAGAGCTAAGATCCTAGCCTGCAGGTAGATGGTAATTAAATGCACATCTGACACATTCACAAGAAGGCAGCCATACGAATTGGTTAACCACTTGATAACTTTCACAAAAGTATATTATGATAAGCGAATCACTGGTGCAGCTTAAATTAACCCAACCCAACTAGCTATCATATGGGATGTTGAATGAAACAAGGCAAAACAAACACGATTTTTCAAATGTTATGGAAAGCAATGGTTAACAACACTAGGGGACAATTCCCTGCTAGCTGCTTGTGTCGGAAGCAAGAAAAAAGAACAGAGAATAAGGGACTATGGGAGAGAAAATTTTAAACAGCAATAGAAAATTTTAATCAAGGTGGTTGGAAATAAAATTCCTAAGATAAGATGATGAAAGATCACCAATAGAAAACAAAACTCAAAACTGCATCAAACGATTGACCTTTCATCACCCATTTCACATTTACTTAAAGAGAATAGACAGCTAACGAAGTTACAAAATGTTAAACATGGTTACCATATAAAAATACCACTAACACTAATGTGTGTGAATACTTTATTTCTAAGGAGATGTGTCAAAAACAACTACATACACACAATAGCAGCAAACTATTACCAGAAGTAACAAAACTACTATATAGCAAACAGAATACTGTGGCAAGAAAGATCATTCAAACAGCATTTCATGACCATCATCACAATGTACATAAAATTTGGATTGCCAGACAGTATAAATATGTTTAAACTTCTTTCTACAAAAAAATAAATCACTGACTGGTTTTCTTACTGAACTTACCAGCATTTCACAAGTGGCAGAACACAAACCATGTAAAAAAATTTCTAGAGAAAGACGTGTTACAATTGAAATTGGAAGATATATACCACATTAGAAACTCAATTTTACATCACCGTATGCTAGACATCATAAGTGTAACCAAAATTCAAAGATTTGGCATGGAAACAAACAATAAAGACTGAAAAAAACAGCTCGTAAACAAAACTGTACGGAATTGCTGAATATCGAAAAATCAAAACTAAGACGAATTTCGAAAAGAAAATAGCCCACCGGAAAGAGTTGAAAAAGAATAAATACTTAGAAATTGAACCATTTGAACTTACAAATCGAACAAAATATATATAAAAGAGTGTTAAGATAAACCGAATTGGAAGACAAAACTGTCATGAAACTGCTGAATAGTGAAAAAAATCTAAGTCAAGACAAAATTTGAAAGAAAAGCAATTAACTGTAAAGAGATGAAAGAAATTAAATACTCGGACATTGAAACAATCGAACATTACAAGTCGGACAAAAAAAATAGAGAGAGCGTCAAGATAAACAAAACTGTAACACATCACTAAAGAGCATTAAGATAAACAAAGCTATAAGATATATCACGTCACAAAATTGATTTTACATCACCCGTAATGTAAGAAGGGGACTCCGAGTATTAGCTATATGTTAGTAATTTCCAAGTGCGTCCGTTTGTTTGGGGGGTGGGGCTGGTAGTGGTGGTTAAATTAATGAGTCCAATAACTTATGCAAAACTTCGACGTTGGATTCTCCATCTGCTGAGATTTACTAGAGTATTTCATCTACATTATAATCATGTTTTAACCACAATTTATCAAACATTAAATAAACATCATGGTACTTCTTCAAGAGATCTGGCAAGAAGAAATGAAGCTAGGAGCTTCTCAGACAATAAAGCTTATAATATCCTTATGGGGATTCTGACGAATAGCACCAAAAATTCTAGTAACCAATACAGCAGAACATATATGATGTATATTGAGGACCTGGCATATGAGGAACTATTATAAATTGGAGAAAAAAAATCTGCAGCCATAAATTTGGGTTATCAGAAAAAACCATTTTAAATGATTTGAAGGCACGGTTTCTTATTGAAAGTTTAATGCCTAAAGATGTGAATGACGAAACTGGAATCTGCACTATTTGTCAGGTTGAGTATGAGCACCAGGAAAGAGATTCCGTTCTGAAGTGTGGTCATGAATACCATATATACAGACTGCATCAGACTGCATCAGACAATGGTTTATGGAGAAGAATTTATGCCCTATATGCAAGCGAGAACAGGCCTATGTTTGACATTCAAAGATGACACTATAGTAGATATTGCTCTTACTACATACATTTGGTTCTATGGAGGATCTATTTTAGTGTTTCATGCCTTGGTAAAGTTCTAAGGCATGTGGAAGAGGCAAACTTATTAAGGATCCAGGGAATTGCCTTAAGGTTGAAGTTTGAAGTCTGATTTCTTGATTATTCTTGCTGCAACTCTTCCTCTTCCTCGGCGTAATTTTACTAATATAAGTAAGTGTAGAAGACAAGGACATATTGACCCATGATCTTACGGTGGTTCATTTCAAGGTGGTAACATGTTTTGCGGTAAGCACGGAGATGTTAGCAAGTTTATTTAATAAGTAGAACTACTTTATATAATAACCAGAGCAAAGTAACACACATTCCTAAACATACCAAGGAACAGCCAGCAAAAGTAGTAGGAAAAAAAAAAGACAGCAAAAGTAACATACATACCAAAAAGCCATCCATGAAGCTGCTGCACTCAAAGATGGATATAGAGAGATATCTAGTTTTCTGCTTCTTTAAAAAAATGATGTATGCAGGGACATTGTGCTTCTGCAAAATTGGAATATTGCCTGCTCTACATCTTATTGGCCTGCGATACAATTGACTTAATTGAAACCAGACTACCAACATAAGTGCACGCATCCTCCAATTTCTGATAACCACTTGTATCCAAGAACCTAGCATTTCCACTCATTGAGCTGTACAAGATTAAATCCCCGTTACTGATTAACTGGTTTAAAGGCTGACCAAATAATAAGATATCACCATTCTTTAAAGATTGTACTGGCCTCAAATACTCGATATCTTCTTTTAGCCAGCTTAAGCGGAAAAGTTTGGTCCAAGATTCAGTTACTCCATAACCCATACATCTAAATTCCCATCACTAACGTACCATGATAAGCAAAGTTTACCATCCAACAAGCCAATAGATGTCTTAGAATAATTCACACCTTCAGGTGCACCACACAACGGTATAGGTAAATGCATTTCGCCGAATTTCTCATTGGCAACATCAAAAGAAAGTACAATCCGAATGGGTTTATTACCTCTGCCAAGGGGATGTACCAGCCAATGAAGAACTCCATTTAAACTCGTTCCATTTTTTAATTCTCCAGACAGAAAAAATACGTAAGGAACATCGGCAAGCACCCTCCATGAATTTGTTCCTAAAGTATAAATCCAAAATTTAGAAAGCTTAACTCTCCCGGGCATAAAGATTTTCACTATCTTATAATCACCAGTCTTGCAATCGTAACCAAACCCAAATGTTTTAACTGAAACGACAACTCCTTCAGGTTCATTCGGAGTTTGTGGTAATTTCTGATAATCGTTAGTAATTGGGTTCCAAATGCATAATGAGTGAGGATCAGACTGGATGCAAAACAATCCATTACAAGAACCAAGGATTGTAATATAACATTTCCAGTAGTGAAATGGACAGTGATATTCAACAGACATATCAAATGTAACATCATCACCGGAGATTCTGTAATCAAGAGAAGGAAATGAAGCAGAATAACGTTCATCTGAATAGTATAAAGTTGAATCTTGTTTTGTAAGGATGAGACTAGAATGATTCATTGGATTTGAATGATTAACATGCAGTTTAATAAAATCAGGGTTCGTGAAATGATTGAACCAATTCTTGGATACACACCTGAATCGCAAGACGGACTTAACTGGTAACCATGTGAGGATGTCCATCAGAATCCCCTCCGGAAGTGATTTCCACTTCTCGATCATCATCACTGCTGCTACTCAAGGCTAGGCTTTTTTTACTTTAACATTTTCTACCCTAATTCTTTTCTTTTAACATTTTTTTATGGGCCGATTCTTCTCTTCTTTATGAAATGAGAGCCCAATAGTTCGGCTGCCGGAGTTTTTGGGACTATCAGTCAATTCATTTTGACCAGGAGTCGGTAGTTCTTTGTCTTCCCATGAGACAATTTCCTTGTAACCGTATTTTGTTCCATCAGTTAAGTTACGTGAGCAGCTAGTTATTTTCGCGGGGTTTAATACATGAAACTGACAAAGTAAGTGAAATGTTTAATACTACTTGAAATTGGCAAAGCAAGGGAAGTGTGGTGAGGAACTGCACAAATATGGGCAAAGTGTAACAACTTTTCTTTTCATAATGGTTCCACTTGTAAATTTTGGGTTAGAGTTTTTGTGTCAAATACCAATGTAATTTACTTGCAAAATTCATGGCATCAATGAAAACATTCTTCACTTCCTCGAATTTGAATTCACCTTTTGTGAGTATAGTTCCTACATTAAAAGGTCAGACCAGAGTTGGATTGCGAAAATTAATTATTGCAAAATCAATTTCATCGTCGACTTCAGATTCCCAAGGAATCAATAGACCTTTTGTTAATGAATACGGTGGAACCGATGAGAAAAAGGCAAAAATTACACAAAGTTCAAAGGAGTTGGAAGCGTTGTGGGACGACGGGTATGGAACTAGAAGTATACAAGACTATCTTGATATGTCGAGAGAAACGATTGAAAAAGCTGATGGTGGTCCGCCTCGATGGTTTTGTCCGGTAGAATGTGGGAATCCAATCAAGGATTCTCCTGTTCTTTTTTTCTTGGCTGGTATGATGTTGTGTAGTGATGAAAAAGTTTGAAATTCTCAAGTCTTGAAATTGTATGTTTTGGAAAACAGACTATGATGTTCTTTTTATTATTCTGCTAGGAATTGATGGTACTGGGTGGGGACTCATTTTGCATCACAAATCCCTTGGGAAGTTAGTTTTCGATATTCTTAAGCATAACGTTTACTTTAGAATTGTATATGTATATCGTGTATACCCTCATATCCTTACTGACATGCCCGTAGTAACATTGCACTGTATCTAAGCACTACTACTTCTCACCATTCTTAAGGTTGGCATACATGTATAATTTCTTTTTGTGTCAGGGAAAAGTTTCAGTCAGTACTTTATAATGATTGCACAGTGTACTGTTTTAAAAGTTTCATTCTGTGCTGCAAATGCAGGGTTTTTGATGTTAGGTGTTTGCATATTCCAGTTAATGATCGCACACCACTTGAAGGTAGTCATCCATACATATTTTTTTCTTTCTAATATCAGCGTTTGCCGCGTATTGAATTTTTCATTTTGTAGTTGTTTATTAAGACCATGTGATCATGTTGATATTCTCATTGTTGTGTTGCTCATGTTTTGTGATTGGGCGCTTTTCCTGTCTGAAGGCCTTTTGGAAATCATTGAAAATGCTGTAAAGATTGAGCACACTTCATTTCCAAATAGACCAATTTATTTAGTTGGGGATTCTATGGGAGGATGCTTAGCACTTGCTATAGCTGCTCGTTACCCTACTATTGATCTAATACTCATATTATCCAATCCAGGTAAGTATCCAAAAGAGGGTTAATATCTATTTCAACAAAATTTCGCACGACGCTAAATGTGATGTGAACTATGGTTTTCTTTTGGTTCAGCAACGTCATTTGGCAGGTCAGCGTTGCAGCCTTTGCTCCTTATCCTGGAAGTTTTGCCTGATAGCCTCCATATTACATTTCCTTATCTTTTTAGCATCCTTATGGGTACTCCATTTTTATGTTTGTTTGATTCCTTAAAGAAATAAATTCTCTTGAAAAATTCATTACAGTATGGCAATTATGTTCATCTCCATTGCTTCAGGGAACCCAATAAAGATTTTGACAGCCAACGTCGAAAATGAGCTCCTTCCTGCACAGACACTTGAGCAAATGCTTGAAAACCTCTATGCTTTATTACCGCAAATATCGGTAAGAATAACTTTCAATTGGGGTTTAGTTCCTGAACTTTCAATCAGAGTTAATTGATCCGTGCATCATCTCCTCCAGGGTTTGGAGGATATAATTCCAAAGGAAACACTTTTATGGAAATTAAAGCTGCTTAAATCTTCTGCAGATTTCGCTAATTCTTGGTTATATGCCGTTAGAGCCGAAGTACTATTGCTTGCTAGGTATCTAATTATATAATTTTGAGATGGATAGTTCTGAGATGTTCATTTCTTCGAATCCCTTATAAAAGACATTGTGCACTTTTAACAAATTAGTTAACATTATATTTGTATTTTAGTGGAAAAGATAATTTGTTACCAAGTGAAGATGAAGCCCGACGGCTTTGGGTCTTATTAGAGAACTGCAAGATTCGGCATTTTAAGGACAACGGTCACACCGTTCTATTGGTATGCATCTTAAATTTGATTAAACTCTTGTCAGCATTGCTAAAAGTTTCAGGCAAACAACCATCAATATTCGTTCTAACGCGTAGCTTCCTTGAATTTGTGCAGGAAGATGGTCTAAACATGTTATCTTTCATTAAATCTACACGCATGTATCTTCATTCTAAAACACATGATTATGTATCTGATTTTATCCCACTTAGTAAATCAGAGCTTAAAAACGTGTATCTGTCATGGCTTTCGTAAGTAACTTATATTATCATACTAATACTATGGACTACATATGATTAGCTATGTAGCTTATCAACTTATTAACTGCAGGGTGTTAAACACAGCTACTGGTCCAGTGATCCTCTCTACTTTGAAAGATGGCAAGATTGTGAAGGGTCTAGTAGGGATTCCTAATAAAGGTCCTGTCCTCCTAGTAGGTTATCATATGTTGATGGGACTTGAACTGACTCAATTTTGTGTAGAATTCTGGAGGGATAAAAAAATTCCACTTCGCGGTCTTGCACATCCAAGTATGTTTTCTCCGAATAACGAAACTTCACTAAATGGGTTTTCTTTTTTCGACTTTATAATCCTTCTCGGTGAAGTACCTGTCTCACCAAGCAACTTGTACAAATTACTGTCCAACAACTCATTTATTCTTCTTTATCCTGGTGGTGCACGAGAGGCTCTTCACTGTAAGGTGCATTGAATTATCGTTTTTAGGTTATTTTCTTTTCACTCTGGAACTTAAACACTGAAGATTTAGTTGTTTTCCATTTATTTTGGATGATATCTTCTGAATATCTTTGCAGGGTGAAGAATATAAGTGTTTTTGGCCAGACCAGACTGAATTTATAAGAATGACAGCTAAATTTGGGGCCACAATCATTCCATTTGGAGTTGTTGGAGAAGATGATATAACCCAAGTAAGCATTTCCTTCGTTCTGAAATTGTAGTCTTCTAAGAAATTTTATGTATTTCATTGAAGTTGATATGTCTGTCTCTAACTACTTGCAGTATGTTTTGGATTATGATGATCAAATGAAAATTCCATTCCTACGAGACATCATAAATGAGGCCAATCGAGACATTCAAAATATAAGGTATTACGCCGAGTATGTTTGTTCACTTAGTTAATTTTTATTTTGTTGAATAAGTAAAAATAACTTCATTTCTTGAAATCCTGTCATGGTTAATAGAGTTGATGCAAAGGGGGAGGTTGCGAAACAGGACATGTTCGTTCCAGGCGTTCTGGCAAAGATACCAGGACGGTTTTATTACCTATTTGGAAAACCAATTGAAACAAAAGGGATGGAGGAAGAAATGAAAGACAAAGACAATGCAAATACAATGTACTTGAAGATAAAATAAGAGGTAGAATACTTATTGTCATATCTGTTGGAGAAAAGAGAGAAGGACCCATATAGAGGTATTGATGAAAGAACTATCTATAAGGCCATGAAAGCTCCCACTATTCAAGTTCCTACATTTGAACTATAGATTTTATTTGTTGGTTACACTGAAGTACAAAAATGTCGAAACTAAAGGTTAAAAGTTTAAGACTACATTAATCAAACACTATTAAGTATTACTGAATCAACAAGCTCTCACAATGTAATATGAATGTTTTGTGTTTTTCCTCTGACTCATCTGAATCTGACTTATTACATCTGATTCAAAAATTGTCATAAGTAGCAGGATTACAGGAAACTTTTGATTTCAGCAACATAGGTGCTCAACAAAACTTGTAGCTAGATATCGGAGCAAAATGTACGAGTCAAATCAGACCTCGAATTATACATCAGAAAAGTCACCCTAGGCTAAGCCACAGATCCTAATTCTAGCTTACCCTAGGCTGACCACAGTGCCCCGGATAGTTGCCCTCCGGTATGGTGGAAAATTGGGTGTAAATAGCGGTACCTTACATTATCCTCCTCCTCCCTCTATAGCTAACAAAGAAATGCAAAAGAGTTTGGATAAGAGATAGAGTGAGAGAGCAAGGGAGAGAAGAACATCATCAGTAGAAAGAAAAAAACCATGGCAACGGCAGCATCAGGCCTAATGTTGAGCGGTCTTCGCTTCAGTAAAATAGATACCTCTTCTTGTTCTACATCTGGGTCTCTGAAACTTAGGGTTTCTTCTGATTTGACATTCTTGACGTCTCAATTGAGTGGCATTAAGTTATCCACTGGAGAATTTGATTCTACAAATTCCGCTACATCCATTTCTTATGCTCCTCTTAAACCCGCTGCCCGTAAGTTCTCTTTTCTTTTCTTCCAATTTGGTTACCACTCAACTCTCTCTTCTCTGTAAATGGGTTTGTTTTTGTCATTTGCTTATAATTTCGACTACATTATGTAATTTCTTAGTGGTTTCTCTTGTTAGTTTCCATTTTGGTATTCAATTTGATGGTGGGTTTTTTGTTTTTTTGGGAAAGTCATTTAATTGCAGTGTAGAAGTGAGAAAGTTTGAGTAATTAGAAAACATGGTCTATGATCAGGATGTTATCAGCATAACCACTTGCGAGGAGTTTTATAATTTGTCTGTCTGTTAAATTACGAGGATAGATATTAGGTTCTAATGCTTGCCTTTTTCCTTTCGTTTGATACATCACTACTACTCTACTATGCAGGGTATGGATAAATACATAATGTTGTACCCTATTAGAGTATCGAATTGGTTTACGGTTTACATCTAGCATATGGTAAGATCTTAAGCTAGTGTGTTGCATACCCGAACTAATACCGTCTGTAGGAGTGAATCATGTATCCGGTAACACTGCAAAACATATTGCAAACCGTAAGTTTTGCGCTTATCGAGTACTTTAAGAATAGAAGAAGTCATAGTGTTTGACATTGTTTCACTATTTCAAAATTTTATTGCCTCCAAGTTTGTTGCCTAAACAACTTTAGGTTCTGAAGATAAGAGTCATTGTACGAGAGAGGTTAATATTGCAAACCATAAGTTTTGCGCTTATTGAGTAATCGGAGAATAAAGAGTCACAGTGTTTGACATAGTTTCACTATTAGTACCTGTTAGGTTGTTGCCTATTAACTTTAGGTTTCGAAGATAGAGTCGTTGTGTCGGATATAATAATCTATTGGAAAAGAAAGCGTGAAAAGCAGAATGCAGAAAAAATGAAGTCTGGACAATAGAAACATGTTGGGAGAAGTATGCTTGAAAAGTTTTAGTCCTTGAGGTATATGGTTCTGACTGAATATTAGAAGTTTATGAATGAGGATATCCTTTCGAGATTAGTATAAAATGATTGAGCATTATGTCTTCACTATGATAATAGTTTGATAGAATGTCACTGTCTGATACTTCAAATGGTGAAGTTAATGTATTGTCAAATTGCTCAGTCAAGGTATTCTATGAAATGGGTGATAAATGATTTTGATGCACATGCTGTCATGGTTAAGAGAAACTCTGCATAATCTATATAGGAATGTTGGAGAGAAATTACAATCCAACTAACCTCGAAGTATTTATTTGGATCCTCCAAATTGCACGGATCTTATTTATTGGTCGGACTAAATTTGTGTAAGTTACGTATTGTGATAGTTATTTACCTGAGTAAAAGTATAGTATACTTTGTGTTGAACCGAAGGAGTTTTCTAATTGTCTGTCTCTATTGAGTGATTTATATTGTGTTTTAAAATTGCATTTCTTTCAGGCCGCATATGCCCTTTCACTGGGAAGAAAGCAAACAGGGCAAACAAAGTCTCATTTTCAAACCACAAAACCAAGAAACTGCAGTTTGTCAACTTACAGTATAAAAGGGTGTGGTGGGAAGCAGGGAACCGTTACGTCAAACTTAGATTATCAACGAAGGCATTGAAGACAATCGAAAAGAATGGCTTGGATGCAGTTGCCAAGAAAGCTGGAATTGATCTTCGGAAAGAATGATTTTAGTGAACACCAGTTTCTTTTTCTCTTGGTAGTATTTACATTTCGGTTATGAATTTGTCCCCTGTATTTGTGTATTTTCTGACAACTTTATGTTCAATCCACCTTTATTGCCCTGTCAAAAGAATTACTCTATGGGTGGACCAACAAACAATCAATGGTTTTGTATGAGGCAGGAATCAAGTTTTTCTGATGTTTATTCAATTTTTCCTTTCTTGTGAAGGACATGCTGTGTATACTTTATTTCACTCACGTTAATTGTGTGAATATGGCTTGGAAGATCAATTCTATAGGAATTCTTTATCTCATTCAAAGCACCACATACAGAAGTAAGGTGGGCTATGGTGTTTCGGAATCAATTGACAGTGTTAAAATGAGAAAGAAATGGTGTATTCTGAGTCTCTGACATCTCCAGTGCAGCAAATCACAGCGTTCATCTATGGCGGTCTACCTAGCTAGATGGATGGATAACAAAACCCTTCAAAAACTTTACTAAAACCAAATTCATTTACTTCACTAAATTAAGAATTTAATTTTTCGAAACCAGAAAATCTGGGAGATGAAAAGCTTCTTCTAAAATTTTAAATAAAAATAAAAATAACTCTCTAGAAAAGTGGTTAACCAAATTTCCTAGATATAAACTTGGGATTAACTTCTTTGATAATGTTGCTTCAACATCAAATGCCTGCTAATGCTTTTCGAGTTATCTTTTTTCTTCTGCTCTATATCCATCCCCCACATATGTACCAGAGTTGAGTGAAACTAAGTTCTTTACATAAGTTTCCACATGGAATTTTCCAGATAAACCACTCTTATCATGCTTCAAAATCCTAGTTGCTCTTCCATCCTTTGTATTATATACGATCAAAGCCTCCATCTCATCACCAGAATTTAATTCCCCCCATTGTTCAATCTGTAGTAGAATCTAGCCGTTTCTTAAATACTCCATCTTCTTCAAGCACTGAACTGACCGAAAAGACGTATATTCAATGAGTGTAGGAATTTTATAAAGCTTCATCCATGATTCTTTGACTCCATAATCCATCATCATCCATACTTCATAACCACCATTCGTACGACTAGTACAAAGCATGCATAGGCACCTATGCAAAACATTGACATATCTATACTCACCAGAACCAAAATTTCCAGAGTACCCCAAACTTTCTGGTTGTGGGATGTCTAGAACACTGTCGTTTCCGACATCCAAACCAATTAAAACTTTGATGTTATTTCTTGAGTAAGATTCTGCAGTCCAATGGAGAGCTCCATTACAGAACGCCCCCACTGTTCCATGGCGAATTTTATAAGGTATATATTGGACTCGTTTCCAAGAATCTGAACTCAACGAATAGACATCGACTATGGACTCCTTGTGATTCAAACTACCCACAATTCTGACATACTTGTAATCTTTACTTAATTCATCATAAACAAACCCATAACTTAAGAAGCTTATGAATCCACGACGGAACATGGTTTTAAATGCAGCTGGTAGTGTAGTTGAATTTGGAATTACCTTATATTCATTGGTAGTTGGATTCCAAACTATACCATCACGATCAAGTTTACTTAAGCAAACCAATCCATTAGAAGAACCCGATATTATATCATATATCGAACGCTCGAGTGGATAACTAATTCTGTTGAGTGTATGTGACAATAATGCTGATGAACCATCATATTCTAAAGTGTAGAGGTTTGTGCCATATTTTACAAGGAGATTATCACTAAAGTTATTATTGGTGAAAAAGTTTGGGTTTGTTAATAGGATGTTCCAAGTCTTGCAGACACACCTGAGTTTTAAGAGAGATTTGTCAAGGGGTAACTTGTGAAGAATTTCGAGGATGAGGTCCTCTGGAAGATTCGGCAGCTCGGCATTGATGTCTCCTGCTGTAAGCCTTAGAATTGGTTGTTGCGATTTCTTCTTTGGTTTCTTCTTCTTGTTAGTTCTCATCACTTTCAGTAGCATGCAACGAGTAGTTAGGATTTGCCTGCTCAACTTCGTAATTGCAATTGCTTGCTCACTAGCTACAAGATGATTTCTACCGCTTATATAATGGTGGAAGGGGGTTTGTGTATACCTTAATCTTTAAGATTGTAAATTAGGTGATTTAGGGTTGTGTACAGCGGCAAGCAAAACAACAACTCAATGGTAAGTGTTTATATCCGGAGGAAAATTCATCCAAACTTCGCGTTCGTACGTGTGTAACTTCGCTTGTCTCAAGGTTCACTAGCATGACCCAACGTTCTCTCATATAAATGCCACTCGGACAGTTTTTCAAGAATTTGGGTAAACAGGTGCAGTCATAAAAAAAACCATCCTTTTCTTCTCTTATTCACAGTTTTCTTCTGAACCCAATTGGGCATTTCGGGTTTTGCATAGTAGTACCTGTATAAATTTTTAGTATGTCAAGGTCATAAAAAAACCATCCCTTTTCCTGGTAGAACTTCACCGGGGAATCTGCTCTCTCTTTCACTATGGAAAGCGGCATTTTATGAGATCGAGCGACTCTAAGGGAATTGAGTTGATACGAACTGGATCACGCTTGAAGTCCTGAAAAACTACAGTCATATCTACTACCCCAGGTCTAAGCTTCGCTAGATTAACAATCTTGATCTCGTCTAGGTATACTACAACGAAAGGTTCATCTACAATCCCAACTAGCGAAAACAAATTCAAGGCAAAGACGGTTGGTGCCTTGGAAGGAAGAGTTCCTTGAAATTCATCCTTCTTATGAAGCTCAACATCAGCAAATGGATAACAACAGCGGATTACAGGTAGACGACTCCATTTAGCTTCAACAAATTTCTTGAAAAAGTTCTTTAAATCTTCGTTAGGGATGACAATCTTATCTGAATCATCATAAGATCTGTTCTTTCCCACAGGGGTCTGCACCAAATGGAACTGGATATCCTGTCTCTTTTCTCCCCCCACCTTGACGGGGTCATGAAAACGGAAGTGCAAGAGAGGCGGCATCTTCTCATCTTCAACTCGAAAGAAAGCTTTCTTTACATTCGTGTACAAGAAATGGAAATGGAAATTCGGCCCGGAGGTTGCATAGAGGAACCCGTTTGCATGGACTTCAAGGGTGCCAGCAGTGGTCTCTCCACCTTGTTCTCCTACAAAGCTAGGCCAGTGATAAAAGGGTAAAATTGCTGGATGTTGAAAACTATAACGTGAGTTCAAATTTTGTCAGCAACTTATTTATGGAAGATTGATATGTACTTCAAAGTAGTGATTTTTTGACAGTGTGTCAACACCGTAAACAACAGCATGGAAACTGCTCCTGCAGATGAATTCTTCTGTGGTTTAAAACTTTTTAATATATATGTGGTAGGAGAAGACATCGACGATGTTATGTGGTTTAAGGGATTGTGCTTTATATTATGTTCAAAATTATTTAGACAACAATATGCATCTATGAGAACACCAGCTAAGTAACCTGAAGCCTGCTCAAGCCCAATCATTATAGGTTTCGCGGTCAGCATTCTATTGTTCATCCCAGACACACGCGTTAAACAAACATACTCGTGAAAAACAAAAGCAGATTATGAAAGACAGTTTTATTAAAAACACCGAAACATTTTCTTGGTTACTCACACAGGGAATCAATTGCTATTTATAATTTTTCTTGGAGTATATATATATAATGAATATTAATGCATGATTACGCAGGAGGACATATTGCAGATTGAAAACATATCATCTTTAATATTATCCAGACCTACTTCTGATAATAAGGGCATAATATTAACGAAACCTTCATCATCTGATTCGCATAATATACTTGAGGAGTGTAGTTTGCAGCCTTAAAATTCTCAAGGTCATAAAATCTTCCGCCACGATCAACGAAGATCTTCCTCGGAGAATCTGCTATCTGTTTCACTATGGGACCCCAGTCTAAATCAACACTAATCTCATAGTACTTCACATACGCAAATTTAAAGCGGCTTTTTATGCAATCGAGCGCGTCTATGGGAATCGAGTTGATTTGAACAAGATCACGCTTGAGGTCCTGAAAAACAATAGTCATGTCTATTCCCTCGGGTTTAAGCCTCAGATAAACAACCTCGATCTCGTCTAGGTCGGCCACAACGAAAGGTGCATCTACAAGCCCAACTAGCGCAGAATAAGTCATGCCAAAGACGGTTGCTGGCTTGGAGGGAAGATTTCCTTGAAATTCATCCTTCTTATGAATCTCAGCACCACCAAACGGATAGCTACGGAATACAGATATGTATCTCCATTTTTTGTGAACATTGCAGACAAAGTTCTTTAGCTCTTCGTTACGGGCCCTATCCCTGGTTTGCACCAAATGGAATTGGATATTATGTCTCTTTTCTGCACCCACCTTGATGGGGGAATGCAAATGGAAGTGCAAGAGAGGCAGCCTCTTCTCATCTTCAACTCGAATGAAAGCTTTCTTTACATCTCTGTACAAGAAATGAAAATGGATATCGGGACTGGAGGTTGTATAGACGAACCCGTTTGCATGGACTTCAAGGGTGCCAGCAACGGCCTCTCCACCTTGTTTGCCTACCTTGGGAAAGATTATGAGGTCAGCTAAAGTTATAACATTGGCCTTTTTCTCCATCTGCAGGCTTTTGTTTTTTGATAGTACAGTTCTTCTCCCAAACTCATCCCCATAAAAATTCTCCATTCATGTCTTCGTTGCAAATCGAGAGCAAGTCTTGCCTGAGTTTGGATGCGCTCAAATTCCAGTTCCAGTCCAGACGTGCGCATATACTCCTCCACTTCCTCGTCAGTACATTTACTGCCCGGATACCTTTCTATGGCTTCTTTCATGGCCTCAAGAGAACGCTGGGTTTCAATTGAAAAGTTATGTGAAGCCATATCTGCTGTGTTTGGAAACAGAAGACTTAGTAACAGAACAGCGGGATTTTCCAAAAAGCAGAAAAGTATGAATTTCCTAAACACGTCATCTTCTATCATATACGCGTAGACGAGAATGAGGGCATCAGTAGTGTATGCAAGTTGATTCCACAATCAATCCTCAATGACTAACCAGTGAGGATACTAGCTAGGCCACATTCTAAATTAATGATGATTATTGAACAACAAATTTATCGAAACCCCAGAACACAAAATTAAACAGGCACTTGAACTTTAAGGAAACTAGACATAATTTGAACTTTATGAGTAAAAATCACTTGCAGGATTCATATGATACATACCTGAATAAAAGGTTACAACTCAGAAAACACTGGGATATTCTCTTGTGTTGATTTCTTAACTCCTTTTATAGCACTCCATCCCTGCAAATTTTGATTAGGAAACAATACCAAGTTTCCTTGTTTCAAGAGAAGTCTAAAATTTCCATATCTCGCCCATTAATCTTTATAATCAACGGCACAACCTCACACTCCAACATCAGTATTCGCTGATTTTCCGGCCAAAATTTAAATCCAAAAGCAAATCTTTATACCCATTCTTCTGCCAATTATTCTCAACTTCTATTTCATATCTTAATTCGAAAACACCAGCTGAGCCCTTGTTAATCTCTTCCGCACAGTCACAGAACTCTCGACCCAAATCATCTTCACAATACGGCAGCAGCTCATTCTTCTTTTTCATCTTTTCTTGTTAGCAAACCGAACCAAGACTAACCCATTTATCTCTTGACTCTTCTTAGACACATTTACGATTCACGGCAGTAACAACAGAAATTTGTCAACCTTCTCTCTGCTAACAAGACCAAGACCAAAACCACCTTCTTATTCTTCTTCAATTCGACAGGCTCCCAAGAATTAATAACTCCTTGTCTCAATCGACAGTAAACCATTATCCTTTTCTCGCTTAAAAACCATGTCTAAATCTTCACAAACAAACCACGAAATCCATGGCTGCAACAAAGTTCTTTCTTCCCTCTGATTTCTCGATCCAGACTTGAGCTGTATGATTCCGTCTCCACCTCAAATACATGCTTATCTCCATTATGATCTTTCTCCGCGAAGTCTTTGGTAAGAGCGTTTTTTTGGGCACCACTGTCTTTTTTGGGGACCATTGTTTTTTTGGGAAAGATATTTGAAGTAAAACGAAGTCACCTCTTATCCATATATTTATTTTAATACCAAAATTACCATTTTCAATTAAGTTACACCATGTTTGTTTTCTCCACTATGTAGAGGCAAAACACTATCTATCTCTATGTAGAGGTGGGCCTCATTTTTTAAGGTGTTTGTTTTTTCCACTACCTCTACCAATATGGAGGCTAAACCTCTATTAGATAGAGGAAATCAGATAGCACCTCTCAGCTGCTATCTTTTAGCTAAACCTCTATTTAGCTGTGAAATGTCCATATGACCCTCTAACAAATCTTATTTTAACAATTTTTGTCCACCACCAAAACAAAACCTAAACTCGTTCTCAGTTTTTCATTTTTCTTTTTCCTTTCCAGTGGCTTCGCTTTCTCTCCGAACTCATGGAAATCTTTTCTCTCTGGAACTTCGATTCGTAAATATAGTTTGGTTAATTTCATCAAATTCGTGAAGATTATTTTTGAAGATTTCATCTCCGGATCAGCTAAATATCATCAAAGTTTTGAAGATTTATAGTTTGGTTAATCTCTGTAAGGCATTTTTGTTTTTTGAATTCTGTATTTGCATGTTGTTACAAATTTTTGATTTGTATAATTAAAACTTGGGAGAAATCAGATCTGGTGTTTTTCTACATAAATTGAAATGGGGTTATCTGGATTTTGTTAAATTGATGCCCAATTTATGATGCCAGAATATTGTTAGGGTTTTGCTTGGTATGCTAGCTAGAATCTTATGTGGGTATTAGATTTACATAATCCTAATATGGTTGGTTGGTGTACGTGATTTGTTGGAGTGTTTTTGTATTTTGTTATTCATATGGTTGGATTGTTTTTTATATCCTAATATTGGTTGTAGAAAAACGATTTTGCATTAGACATTATTAGGGAGGGGTAAGTTTTATTATCTCAGTTTGGTTAGGAATTCGAATTGCTAAATGATTTCTGTAGAGTTGGAAATCGCTCATGTGTAGGAATTCCTGGATAGATAATGCTAGTTGCTTTCTGTGGCTGTATATAGTGTGCTTGCAGGTGATTTTGTGATGTAAAATCCCTGGACCTGTATATAAATTCAGCATAATAGCAGTCAATTTAAGAATTATGTATGAGTAACCCCTACACTGTACTGTAAATGTGAACCCTGAACGAAATTTTTGACCATTGAAACTAGATTATCGATAAACCTACCTTACTGTCTGATCCATAGTGTGTAGTAGGCTGTAGCTGTTAGGGGTATACTTTATATAAAACAGTGGCCAAAGAACATAGTCCGGAACCTAGCATCCATTTTTTCTATTTGAAATGATCCGGGTTGTGGGTTTGGTGCTGGTGAATGGCAATTATTGGACAAGAAGATTTAGTTGAATATTTGGTTTGGCTTTAATCGAGGTTATTGTCATGTACGTACATGTAATCTAGCTGTACTCTGTATTTTAACTAAGAATATGATGAATGAAGTTCGGACCTTCCCTGTTGATTATGTTAGACTAATTCTGAGATTTTGCACCGTTTATGCAGGAATTCATTTGAACCTGGAGTTTTGCTGAGAAATTTTTCTTTTAACAGTTTCTATTCAACTGACCGGGAGGCACTTGAGTACTCAAGGTTATATTTGTGTCGAAGTATGCATTGAATTTCTTCTTGCATTGTTTTGTTCAGTTGCATCAATGGTTATATTTGTATAATGCGCGATTGGAGTTTGATTTTATTGTCTCTAGAGCACCTAGCTATATGTTGGAAATGTTAATCCTGTTGGAAATATTTTTTTCTTCTTCTAAGAGATGGAGTCAAGTATACTATGTTGTCTATTTCGTTTAGTTGGGTCTTAAGACATGAATTTAACGTTCATGTCTCGAGAAGGGATCATGAAGAGCTGTGGAGCTTAAAATTGCCTTACTGCTACAGGGGATATTTAGAGAAGATCATATATATGAATAACAAATAAAATCCGATAGATATACTTCCATGGTTCAGTTATTAAACTAATACCAAGGAAATATATATGCAAATGTGGCAGTGTTGGGGAACTTCATTTGTATAGGTTTTTCCCAAGTCTGTACATGTGATTGTTTGTCGTTTTTGCTGTGCATTAAGACCATAATAGGCCATCGATTGGTTTATAAAGACTCAAAATCAGATGTGTGCAGTTTGTTGGGAAGATTTGGAAATTGGTGGATACAGTACTCTTGAGAAGTGTTCACATAAGTTCCATTCTAGGTCTGTGATTCCCATAACGGAGTCTTCTGATCCTCCAAGAACACCACTAGGTTCGAGCATAATAAGTCTTGTACACGCAGTGTTTAATGATTTTCATTCACTATAGTCTAGTCAAATATTACTTTATTTTTGTTGCTTTTTTTAAGTTTAATTCTGATTTTTTATTAAGTAATTCCTGTTTTTGACTTATTTTACTAAGTTCTAACGCAGCTAGTCCCCGTTTGTATGTTTAGCTGGTGAACTTATTGCTTGATTGCTTGATGTATGTGTGATAGTGTATCTGGTCTGTATCTCTGCTTTATTGCTTGATGAGTTCCCTTGCAAACAAATTATCTTGAATGACTCTCTACATTTCTATACAATGAAGATATGGATAAAGCTGAGGGTTCTAAAAGGAGAGGGGGTGCACATATATTCACCACTATTGATGGTCTTTCTAAAAGATTTATTGACTTGAGTATCGAAGAGGTGGGGAAGGAAGGGTATTCTGGAGCGTCCCTTAAACAGATCTCTTGGAAACGAATTATAGAAGCTTTGAACACTGAGTTTAAGGGAACTTTACCATATGATTTAGATCAAAAATTTATTTATGTATTATAATTAAATTATCAAAATGGTAGATTTGTAACAGAATGACGGTAACAAATTCCCAACAATATTCAAGATCATCTTTGAATGTATCGTAAAGAACCCTGAAAAATCAAAAGAGCTCTGAAAACCTCTAGAAAACTCTGGAAAACTCTGAAAAGTTCTGAAACCCTCTAATTTAATTGTATTTCGTAGCACTGGTATCAAACAACTAGGGGATTCGTTAAAACCAAGAGAAAGTAACTTAATTCTTTATAAAGAATAATACTAACAAATTCCTTATAATAGTGAATCATCTTTGAATGTATCCTAAAAAGCCCTGAAAACACTAAAGAGCCCTAGAATATCTAAAGAGCTTTGAAAAACTCTAAAAAGCTAAGTAAAATTCCAAAAGGCTCTGAAAAGCTTAATTAAATTATATTCTGTAGCACTTGTATCTACCAGCTAGGAGATTCATTAAAGAATGACACTAAAAAATTCCCAACAATATTGAAGATCATCTTTGAATGTATCGTAAAGAGCACTGAAAATCTAAGAGCTCCGAAAACCTCTAAAAAACTCTAAAAATCTCTGAAACCCTCGAATTTAATTATATTTTGTAACACTGGTATTTACCAGCAAGGGGATTTGTTAAAACAAGGAGAAAGTAACTTAATTCTTTATAAAGAATGATACAAACAAATTCCTTACAATAGTGAAGATATTCTTTTAATGTATCCTAAAAAGCCCTGAATACACTAAAGAGCCCTGAAATATCTAAAGAGCTCTGAAAAACTCTAAAAAGCTCAGAAAAACTCCAAAAGGCTCTGAAAAGCTTTAATTTAATTATATTACGTAGCACTGGTATCTACCAGCTAGGAGATTCGTTAAAGAATGGCACTAACAAATTTATTTATCTATTTCGTTTAGTTGGGTGAGTGTTATCAAAATGTGTTGGCAATATGTGATTTCGACATGAAATTTATTTATGTAGTTAGCGTATGGGAAGGTGTTGCACATGATTCAAGGATACTGAGTGAATCTGTCCGTAATCCAGCCTTCAATTTTCCAATGCCACCGCCAGGTAATTTCTACAGCTGTTTACTCATGATCTTCAACAACAAACTATTGTCATCTTCAGCTGGCATGACTGTTACATGAGTTGTGGTACAATCACTTGTTTACCTACTGCTACACCAACTACTTTTGTTGTTGCCTGACTGCTGCAAGACCAATTGTTACTCCTACTTATGGTGCAGTGCATAAACCCAAGCTTCATTGCAATTTGTAGTCACTAATTTTCTACTACAGGACTGACAAAGTAATTCTTTATCTCTGCGACAAGTTTTCATCGTCTGCAAGAATGGGTTTTTCACGTTGTTCACTTTGTTTATCTTTCTTTCTCTGACCGTAATCCAGCCTTCAATTTACATCAGTTATCTTTTTTGAATTCAAGGGTGTAATGGCTGTGTGATTAGATGGTCAGGTTCTGTTAACTTTATTGAATATGGTCTTATTATCTGCTGTTATTTTGCAGACAAGTATTACTTGTGCGATGCAGCATATACACATACGAAGGATTTTATGACACCTTACCGGAACACAAGATACTGGTTACGAGATTTTCGACGTGGTGGCCGCCCTCGAACGAAGAAGGAAAAATTCAATCAGGCACACTCTCAACTTAGGAATGTGATTGAAAGAGCTTTCGGTGTTTTGAAGGCAAGATTTCCCATTTTGGACAAAATGCGCAGGTTCAGTTTTACAACCCAAAAGTATTTAGTTGTTGCAACCATGGCTATACATAATTTCCCTAGACATATTAGGTTGAATGATGAATTATTTCGTCGGTTTGAAGATGTCGGGTTGGAAGTGAGCAACACCATTGAAATGAATAGTGAAAGTGCAACATCAGCTACACAACATGTATTTAGACCACAAGACCAGACTTTTATGCATCAATTACGTGATCAGGTTGCAAATGAATTAGATCTACTTGTTGGGGTGTAAAATGCTACTGTGGTTGTGTTCAAGTTATGGACTAGTGGTGGTGAGAATGGGCTAGCAATGGTGGTGGGTTGTGAATCTTAGAATTTCGAGAGAGGAAGGGAGGGGTTTGGTTTGGTCTTTTATTAGTTTGTATTTCACTTTATCCGTGTAACGGTTTGAATTGTTGAAAGCACTTTTGAACTTTTGAAAATGTTGATTTAAAAAGAATCTTGGAAGTTTTGAATTGCTAAAGGGTAAAATGTGAAATATACAAATTTATATATAAATATGGAGTTATTAGATAGTGGTTAAACAAACATAAATTTAGAAGGCTCTAGGTAGTGGTATTCATATAGAGATAGAGGTAAACCTCTATTTAGAACCCTCTACTTATATAGAGGAGAAAACAAACATGTTGTTAGTGTAATGATTAGTTTAGTTAACATAATTAATGATTAATATAAGATTAAATAAAAATTAAATTAAATTAAATCAATATATAGGTTTTCAGAGAAAAGTTTGGTTAAGAGAAAAAAATTGCGACGTAACCAAACTTTATTTCGGTTAGGAAAAAAGATTGCGACGTTACCAAACCATAGTTCGATTAGGAAAAAAAAATTGCGAAGTTACCAAACCTTAGTTCGGTTAGGAATTTTTTTTTTGCAACGTAACCAAACCCTAGTTCGGTTAGGATTTTTTTTTTGCGAAGTTACCAAACCTTAGTTCGGTTAGGAAAAAAAAATTGCGACGTAACCAAACCCTAGTTCGGTTAGGAATTTTTTTTTGCGAAGTTACCAAACCTTAGTTCGGTTAGGAAAAAAAATTTGCGACGTAACCAAACCTTAGTTCGGTTAGGAATTTTTTTTTTACGAAGTTACCAAACCTTAGTTTGGTTAGGATTTTTTTTTTTGCGAAACAACCGAACTAATCTTCTTGTTCTTCATTTCCAGCAAGTTCGGCTAGTTCGACAAAGTTTTTCCACAAAATTCCTAACCGAACTTACTACTATAACTTCAATTTTCAACCTATTTTGATGACTACTACTCAAACTTTTCAATCAAAAACGAATTAGAAGTAATGGGTTTGTGGGAAAATACTTATGGACGAGTTTGTTTACAATAGATTGATAATCGACGATAAAAATTCAATGAATCGACGACGATGAAAATTTGATGATTTTGATTAGATTTGTATATGATCAGGTTTAGATGATCATAGATTGATGAAGAAGAGAAGAAGAAGAAGAAGTGGTAGAGTTATAAGTTAAAGGGTAAACTAGTCATCTCCACCTTTTAAGACACCCCTTATAACTATAGGGTAGGTGGCCTAATCAAATCATGGTCCCAAAAAAAAAAAAACAGTGGTGCCCAAAAAATTGTTCTTTGGTAAATACATCGACCGGGTCAGTAAGTGATGAGCTTTTCCATGTATGGATTCTTTTAGTTCTGAGCCCATTTAAAAAAGCTTGATTTTTGTTAGAGGGAGAGCAAAATTGGATCTGAGAAGTGTAACAATTGTAGTTGACTCGTATTAGGGCGAGTGCGATGTTTTTTTTTTACTCAGACACATTTATCCTTGCTAAACACACCACAAACCAAAATAACACACCCATCACTGATCCGCTACGCACTCTCAACTAGAATATGGAGTATATTTTTCCTGAGATGTTGGGATTTCAATCCAAAAATCTCTAAAATGTAAGTTGGACAATAACAGGATAAATGGAATGATTTTGTTTTTGTTCGCTGCAACAGAAACTAAGTTCCATTAATTACAAGCAGTCTCCATTTAGATTTAATTTCATATAGTAAGGTATAATCGTAACCAGTAGAGGTGGGTTTAGATCCCTCAATGACCAAGTGTAAACACAACACGCTTTGGATAATCAAACCCTAAAATAATTTATACTTATTTTCTTTTTTTTTAGATAATCACACTTAATTCCTTCATTATGCGATTATAAGTTAACTCATATCATAATCAAACCCTAATGTGGCAAGAATGACAAAAATCAAATGTTTTATTTGTTACTAGAAGAGATAACTGATTGATGACTCGATGGACAGTACGGATAATTGGGTGACCAAGGCGCTGGTGCCAAACTGGTAGTGTATTTGAGATGAAGGTCCCGGGTTGAATGTGAGAATCGTCATTGCCACACTGTCAAATACATATAGTCCATTTCTATTGTGCCCCCACAGCAGTGTTGTCCCTGTGCTATTGTCCTTTACAACAAAGAAATTTGTGTGAAATTCAAAGAACACATATTTATATTTACAACATTGATGCACTGAAAGTAGATTTCTTTTTATGGTTGGTACATGATAAATATTATTGAGCTGAAAAGTTCTTGTGTTGTAAGTGAAAGAGGTTTTTACCAATATTAGCAATTGGGAGAGCATTACCATTGCCAACCTGGACTTGTTCGGTACCATCGTACTCATGCGGGATGCTAAGATTTTTTATGTCAGCTGTCAGGTGATGCGTAGCACCCATATCAGTTACCCAAATGTTTTCTCCTTATTGAGGTAGCGCAATATAAGCAGCATGAGCTCGCTGTTGAGGAACAAAATCTTTGTCAAAACGATACCAGCAACGTAAGGCAACATGATTTCTCCGTCCATACTCCACGGAGTTGACAAGGCCCTTGAGCAGGTTGATTGTTAAACCTTTGACGCTGAGGATTTCAGTTTGGTGGAGGCTGATTTTTGAATCTTCTTTGATCTGGCCTTTGTGAAGATGATGCAGCACCAACACTAGACATATTAGCTAATGGTTGTTGCAATAATGCCATTTGCTGTTCTAGACGCATGTCAAAAGTGAGAAGATGAGCTTTGAAAGTCTCCATATCCATCTCATTAATCGTACCCAGTGTAGTTACAATTGGATCATAGGACTGGTTAAGTCCATTAACAATGATAAACTTCATATCATCAGCAGAGACAATATATCCCGACGCTGCAAAACCACCAGACAATGTCTTAGCTTGATTAAAAATTGTTGCATAGTGAGATTACCTTTGGAAAGGTTGTACAACTGTCTGTGAAGATGCATCTGGTGCGCCTTTTTCTTTGGGGAAAACTCTCTTTCTAGAGTATCCCATACAGCTTATGAGGTTTCTAGCCCTGTAACCTTGTCAATTACAGATTCTGATAGTGAAAAGACTAGCCAACCTAATAGAAGTTGGTCTTGTTCCTCGTATATTACATATGCAGGATTGATTTCTTCTGAATCTGGAAGATTGCATGGGGGAATATGTTGCGTCCCATCAACGAGTCCCATAATCTTATACCATTTGAGAACAGGTTTGAACAATGTTTTCCATGATAGAAAATTAGTTTCTGTGAGTTTAATTGTGACCATATGATTGATGTGAACTTGTTGGAAGATATTGGTGTTTGCATCCATTGAGAAGATATGTTTGTTTTAGGATCGAAGGATGATACCAACTCAAGAATATGATTTGGTGAATCTTCCACAGTAACGTCTGGAGATGGAACTGTCTATTTATATATATTTTACAGATTACAAAGTCAGTTTACAGATTCTACAATTAACGAAACTACCATACATTAAGTAGGAAAGTATTATGGAATACTAGATTTTGTTGATAGACTGTTGTGCTGGTCATCTGAATTTGTCATTTCAGAGATTATAGGAAGTCTGGCAGAACTATCCTTGACATTTTCTATCTAATCAAACTTAATTCCTTCGCTAATGGATTATACTTAAACTTAATCTTGGATGTATATCATGGATAAGGGGATTCTTTTCTGTTGCATAAAGTGGGAAGATGTGAAGTACTCTAATTGTGCAGGATTGTGAATCTTTGATCATCAATAGGGTAACAACACAACTGTTTGAATTAATAGGTGTATTTTCAGGGACATATTTGTCCGAGTTAGAAAAATCTATTGAATCGGTCTTAATTGACGAGTCAATTACGATTTTTGCACTCATCGGATCCCGTTTGCTCTCCCTTTAACAAAAACCAAAAGCTTTATTATGATAAGGGGTTTGGGCAAGATGAGTGTGGTCCGGATCAATTTGGTTTGAGCTTCATCCGCATCCAATACAATACATTGCCGATTTTAAGTTTGACATCGGCATCAAATGGATGCGTGGATGGGCGGATTGAATAAAAATTTCTTTTATAATTAATTTTTAAAATGGATAAAAAAAAAAAAATCGTCAGATTGGGGTATACCCAAACTAATTGGGGTATATAAATTTTGTTCCCAACCATAATTGTGGACTACGGGGTAATTAATGTATATAAAGTTACCTAGTTATCCTTCCTCGAATAATAACTAAAAAAATTCCCTTTTAGTTTTAAATTTATATTAAACATCAAATTTTATTCATTTCCTTCTCCTTCTTCATCAACCTAATGATCAAGTCCTTTTCCCTTCTCTATATTTCATCATTTTTGAATGAAAAAATCGTTAATTAATTCGTCGAGAGAATGTAATAATAATTGATGTCATAAACTCAATCATTTACTTTATTTTGTTCTTCAAGTGACATATTAGGTTAGAAAATTGATTTATGTTGTTATAGAGTGATTTGATCGTTACGGTATTGTTTCACTTAACATGACCATTTTTTATGTTTTTGACTAGTCGACATGCTCGTTGGATGAATATCATGACGACTTTTCATGTTGTGCTTCATAACTAAAATCAAAATTACTAGAGTCGTCATGGTTTTCATCCCTAAACCATGACGACTAATGATGTAGTATGAACAATCTTCATGGTTGGAAAAGCTAAACCTTGACGGCTAGTAACTGCCGAAATCTAAGTTTTCTGTGTCTAAATTTGTTATTAGTCGCCATGGTTTTGAAAAAATAACATGACGACTAATAGACAGTCGTCAGTGTGTTACATTTTCGACCATGACGACTATAATTGCCAAATATCAATGTTTCTAGTGTCCATATTTGGTTTTAGTAGTCAAAGATTCGAAAATATACCATGAAAACCGTTTTAGATGAAGTAGAGAGAGTCGTTATTGTTTTACATTATCGAGCATGACGACTAAGAACCGCTAATTTTTTTTTTTTATATATCTAAATTCGCTTTTAGTCGTCATGTTTCTTAAAAAATAACATGACGACTTTGTACAAAAAAATATACAGTCGTCATTTTTGTGCATTCTCGAGCGTGAAAATTTATTGTAATAATTAGTCGGCATGATTGTAACAAATAAATCATGACAACATTTGATGTCACTATTGAAAATTATTTTGTTTTAACACGAACCTTACGACTACGTTTGCTCATCATGTTTTGTTTCGGTCGACCATGACGACTTTTCATGACCTGAGTTATGAATCCCTAAATTCGTTCTTTGAATGATTTAACAAACAAAACCGTGGTCAGTTCCATTTTGAGAAGTGTTTGAGTAGGGTAATTCATTTTGAAAAAGTGGGGGTACAACAACCTCACCCAATAATTTTCTTAGCAATCTGTATGGACTAACTCCAATATATTTTTAAGAGAATCAACTAGACAGTCAGACTCAATCTTAATAAAAAGTATATCAAAGAGTTATATCTCAAATTCTCGATTCAATACTTACTCAAGCAAATAGAAATCTGCGAGTCTAATTGAATACATGAGAAATTAACTTGAACGATACCAAAGACCAATGTTCAAGTATCAATCAATTTCAATCAACAACCAAAGGTTGGATTTACCAATTGATCGATTCAATGCATAACCTGTGATATTTCAATTATATAACAAAATATAATGCGGTAAAGAAATAACACAGATCCAAGGTACAGTTGCGCTCCTTACGTCTCTGATCCCAACAGGATACTACGCACTTGATTCCCTTATCTGACCTCACCCATAACTAAGAGTTGCTATGACCCAAAGTCAAAGACTTTAATAAACAAATCTGTATCACACAGAAAAGTCTACAGGAATAGATAAATCTATCTCCCACAGAAATACCTACGAGTTTTGTTCCGTCTTTTGATAAATCAAGGTGAACAGGAACCAATCGATAACCCGGACTTATATTCCCGAAGAACAGCCTAGAATTATAAATCACCTCACAATAATCATAATCGACTAGCGAAAAAAGATATTGCGGAATCACAAACGATGAGACGAAGATGTTTGTGACTACTTTTTTATCTTGCCTATCAGAGAAATTAATCTCAAGACAATCTTACGATTACACTCAATCACGATAGAAACAACAAGATCAGATCACACAACTACAAAGAAAATAGTTGGGTCTGGCTTCACAATCCCAATGAAGTCTTCAAGTCGTTAACCTACAGGGTCTCGGTAGAAACCTAAGGTTAAAGGAGAATCGACTCTAGCTTATACAACTAGTATCACACAGGAGGTGTGGGGATTAGGTTTCCCAGTTGCTAGAGTTCTCCTTTATATAGTCTCCAAATCAGAATTTGCCATCTAAGTTACCTTGGTAACAAAGCATTCAATATTCACCGTTAGATGAAAACCTGATTAGATTCAAGCTAATATCTTTCAACCGTTAGATCGAACTTAGCTTGCTATACACAAATGAAATGCACGTCCATTTAGGTTTGTGTAACCGTACCTAAACGTGTACACCTAGTTTGTTCAACAGTAGTTAACCAAATGGTTAGCCATATGATCACTTTCATATCAACCATATTCATCTTCACTATAACTAGTTCAAATGACTCAAAATAACTAGTTAGAGAGTTGTTCAATTGCTTAGATCTCATAGAAGTATACAAGACACAATCGAAGCAAATACGATTTTTATTCACTCGAATCGATTCATGAACTTTATAGCCACGGTTTGCAAATATGCATTCCTTAGTTTATATAAGTTTAAGTTCACGAATAAACTGTTTTTAGAAAATAACACACTCAAGTACGCATACCGATACGCATACTTAAATACCCGGATTGAGTTTGTTTTCAGTTCACAAACTCCAGCAGAAATTCACGGGACTTGAACTTCCGGCAGTACGCGGACTTTAGTTCCGGTTATCCTGAGCAGCAAAGTACGCATACTTTGGTTCAAGTATTTTGGACTTACACACGTATGAATTCACATACAATGTTTATATCCATTCAAGGTTATATATTCTAAACTCTCATTTCAATCATTGAAACATTCTTAGAGGATGTTAAATAGAGGTTATTCACACACTATTTTTCATCAAAGAAATTTTCAAGATATTGAAATAATCAACATGACTTTCGTCACTTGTAAAGATGAACTTGGCCAAAGCGAAAGCTTATCAACACATATTTCGAGAAATAGATCAGCGAGATAAACTCGACTCGAAATAGCAAATGTGTATAATCGAAGTCTATATAGCAATACGACTTTTGTCTCAAGATGGGAGATAGAGTAGATAGACTTATGAGTGATAAATAAGTTCAAGTATCCACATACCTTTTAGTCGATGAAGTTCCACCAGTTCCTTGAGTAGTTCTTCGTCTTTGTATGATGAATGTCGTGGAGTCTAGAGCTCAACTATACTTTCTATCCTAGTCCGAGACTTAGCTATAAGTAGACTAGAAATCAAGACTTATAGTTTTGGCAACTAAACTTGACAAACAAGCTTGAGATAGCAACGCTTGCGAGTTCAACCGAGCAGTGCTCTAACAATCTCCCCCTCTGTCAATTTTAGTGACAAAACTATCAATACATATGGAATAAAAAATAAATAAACTTTGCAGCTTCTCTTCCACATGCATGATCTCCTTGGTTCTTCAACATTACTCGAAATATTCATCACTTCCAAGTACTCTAATGATTCCAAAGATATTCAATGAAGCATCATCGTTGTTGAAGATCCGTAAAAGCTCTCAATCATTGGTACACAGTGTCATAATATTATTACACAGCTTCAAAGTTCAATTGTATCACAACTTCGACAACAATACTATGGTGATATGTATCACTCCCCCTTAGCCAATACTCCATCTCACATGGAAACCACTCCCCCTTACATAATGATTCGAAAACCATATGTGTTTGTAGTGTGAACTAAACATTAATTCTCCCCCTTTTTGTCAATAAAATTAGCAAAGGTACGAAAACTAGTGGGATCCTAATGAAATTTCCATAGAGACATTTCATGACCAAAAGAAAGCACATATCAACTTTTTAGATGCAATCATATAGACGAAACTAAATGCATTCATCAAGGAGTTTATAAAGATACAAGATAACCCCTGTAATATTCCACAGCCGCACTCCCCCCATAGATTTGGCAATTAAGCACAAGTTCAATTAAGAACTCTCCCCTACAAAATATCATTCCCGAAAGAACAACAAGAGCGACCTTACTTTCACAAGAAAAGAAGGATTTCTTTGGACAACAACAAATCATATAAGAATATGAATTTGTATCCAAAATACTCAATTAAATTAACCACAAGAGAACCCATGATTAATTCAATCGGAAATGCTCAACATAAGAGAACTTACGGAGCCACACAGTATTTACATAAAAAATGTGGATCAGGGAAGATCAATACTGCGGAATAAACAAAGATTCATTCTATCTTTCATCACTATTTGCACAATGACATATAATAGACTTAATCTTTGTAAACAAAAGCTCATCCTTTCTTCCATCAATATTTGCATAATGACATAAAAGGTTTAACTTTTGTTTGTCAAAAGTTCATTCAATCTTTTATCAATACTTGCATATCGACATACGAAGGACTTAACTTTTGACCACGTATGGGACAATCATAATTCACGGACGCAAACACACATATCCCATAACAAATTGCAATATATAAAACCATAAAGATTAATACTGCAAAATCATCTTCCAAACAAACTTTAGAATTTAAATAAATAAATCTAAAAATATTGAAGATGAAAATCGTTGGACATAGCTACGTGTAATCACAAAACGGCTATTCCAAACTCTAGTTATTCTTCTTAAAAACACAAGAATAAAATTCTCATAAGAAGTTTTTCTAGATATTGAGACCTCTGAAAAATTCTTTATCGTCCCCGAACTCCCTGTCGTCAACAGCCATAGGAACATATGGTTCATGAAGAAATGAGTCAATTCCTAACAAACCTTCTAGGTTGAAGATGTCGAACCATGGCCTTCTGAATCTCAAGAGTTCTCAAAATACAAGCCTTTATTTGCTGAATCTCCTTTCTTGTCTCCTTCAACTCTTCAAGAACATCAGAAAACTTCTGAGAATTTTAAGGAACATCCCTTGGCTTCCTCACATTCCTTCTTTTTCTTTTCAAAGTTGGAGGTAACGGAGATCTTTCTTTTTCCTTCGTGATTGATGGCTTAACAATCATATTAACATCTTTTTCCATCAGAAGACATGATGCTTAGAGTATCCATAAGCGTATGGATTTGTGAGAGGAATTCACACTTCAACAAGCAGTCTTAAGTTAAAAAGAGTTTCAGGGAAGGAAAAGATATGTAGGGTTACGAAACCTTTATACACACAGGTTCGTGTACACACAACTCTCAACCCTATAAAAGGAAGAATTGTCTATTTTAACCCTCTTTTATTGATTAACCAGGGAAGACCTTTCCGATAACAATTAGATATGGAAAAATTCCAATCTTTCAAAACATGCAAAGCTTAAAAAGAAAACAAATTTTTAAAACCATTTTTCTTTTTCTAAAGCCTGAGATGTGCAGAATCTTGTCTCTTTTGATCAGACACATGAGACAAGATGCACTAACCAACACAATTTAAGTTGTGATGGGGTGAACAATAATCTGTCCACCATATCCTTTTCGATTGGAATTCATATAACCCTATTTCTCATAGTGTTTAGACCATAACTTTCTTTCCAATGGTCTTGTCTTATCCTTGGAAACTAACTTCTTTGACGAAGATAAAATCTTACATACCTCAGCGGTCTTCTGAACAAAATTGAGCTTGTTTGCTAATCGATTTGCTCTTCGTTGAAGTTTGTTGGCATGTCTCAATTTGTGTTTATACTTGAAACACTTTGACAGTTCATGGCCCTTGAGCGAACAATATGAGCATGTCAACCTGGAATATGATTCAGGTATCCGAGATGTGCAAGCTGCTAGACACATAGTAGAACCTGAAAAATTAGACAGAGAGTTTCCAAAGGAAAAGTCAACTTTTTCTTCCAGATTGGTTGAGTTTTCTCCTGAAAGAATATCAAGATTGATGTATGTATTGCTATAGTTATCAAAATCAATATTTTCACAAAGAACTGCAATACTTGATTTTTTGTCTTCATTAGAATCATAGTTGTCAGACATTTCATCAAGAGTTGCAGCAAGACCTTTGTTCCCAATGTATTTCTTTCGATTTGGACACTCATTTGCAAAATGACCAAAACCTTTACATTTAAAGCACTGAGGCATATCCTCGTCATCAGTTTCATCAATATCCTTGTTTTTAATAGGGACACGATTATGGGGTTTATCTGATGACTTGGATTTTTGTTTGGAGAACCGTTTACTTCTCTTCAAAAGAAAGTCCCTAAACTGTCTTGTGATCAACGAGACTGACTTGTCAAGATCTTCATCTGATGAATCAGCCTCAGAAAGATCATCTTTAGAGATGCAAACACTTTTACTTTTATCAAATAATTTAGTGTTCTTTTGTGCTTTGAAAGCAACATCTTTTCCAGATTTGGATGTATGCTCATGATCAAAGATCTTTAACTTCCCAACCAGAGTATTTCTGGAAAGCGTTGCGAGATTATTTCCTTCAATGATGGTATGCTTCTTAGAATCGTATCTAGATGGAAGGGATCTGAGAATCTTCATCACAATGTCCTTTTAAGGAATAGTCTTACCCAATGCAAAAGATGCATTAACAATTTCAGACACTTTGTGATTAAATTCACCAAATGAATCTTCATCTGCCATACGAAGGTTTCCCAATCATAATTTAGGTTTTGAAGCCTAACATTTTTTTCACAGGTATTCCTTTCAAATACGGTTTCTAAGATATCCTAGGCATCTTTAGACTTTGTTCACGTAGTCACATGATGCTGAAGATCTGGGGTAATGGCATGTATGATAGCATTTAAGCAGTCAGAATTTTACTTTGCAGCAAGGATTTCTTCTGGACTATATCTACCAATATCCTTCGGTATAGATACATCGCCTTCTGTTTTAACAGGAGGATCATAGCCATTGACAACACGTACCCATGTTGGAAAATCACGAGCTTGAAGAACAGCACGCATAGCAATTTTTAACCACAAGTAGTTTGAGCCATTGAAGACTGGTGGTACGTTTATGGAGATAGAATTTCTGTCCATAGAGTAAGATCGCTACAAACACAGACTTATGAGGTCTTTAAACGTGTTTGCCTGCTCTGATACCAATTGAAAAAATGGGGGTACAACAACAACCTCACCCAATAATTCTCTTAGCATTCTGTATGGACTAACTCCAATATACTTTTAAGAGAATCAACTAGACTGTCAGACTCAATCTTAATAAAAAGTATATCAAAGAGTTATATCTCAATTTATCGATTCAATACTTACTCAAGCAAATAGAAATCTGCGAGTCTAACTGAATACATGAGAAATTAACTTGAACGGTACCAAAGACCAATGTTCAAGTATCAATCAATTTCAATCAACAACCAAAGGTTGGATTTACCAATTGATCGATTCAACGCACAACCTGTGATATTTAAATTATATATCAAAATATAACGCGGAAAATAAATAACACATACATCAGAAGTTTTGTTAACGAGGAAACCGCAAATGCATAAAAAAACCCGGACCTAGTCCAGATTGAACACACACTGTATTAAGCTGCTACAGACACTAGCCTACTACAAACTAACTTCAGTCTGGACTTTAGTTGAACCCCAATCAATCTCACACTGATCCAAGGTACAGTTACGCTCCTTACGTCTCTGATCCCAACAGGATACTACGCACTTGATTCCCTTAGCTGATCTCACCCACAACTAAGAGTTGCTACGACCCAAAGTCGAAGACTTTAATAAACAAATCTGTATCACACGTAAAAGTCTACAGGAATAGATAAATCTGTCTCCCACAGAAATACTTACGAGTTTTGTTCCGTCTTTTGATAAATCAAGGTGAACAGGAACAAATTGATAACTCGGACTTATATTCCCGAAGAACAGAATAGAATTATCAATCACCTCACAATAATCTTAATCGACTAGCGAAACAAGATATTGCGAAATCACAAATGATGAGACGAAGATGTTTGTGACTACTTTTCTATCTTGCCTATCGGATAAATTAATCTCAAGCCAATCTTACGATTGCACTTAATCACAATAGAATTAGCAAGATCAGATCACGTAATTACAGAGAAAATAGTTGGGTCCGGCTTCATAATCCCAATGAAGTCTTCAAGTCGTTAACCTACAGGGTATCGGTAGAAACCTAAGGTTAAAGGAGAATCGACTCTATCTTATACAACTAGTATCACACAGGAGGTGTGGGGATTAGGTTTCCCAGTTGCTAGAGTTCTCCTTTATATAGTCTCAAAATCAGGGTTTGCAATCTAAGTTACCTTGGTAACAAAGCATTCAAAATTCACCATTAGATGAAAACCTGATTAGATTAAAGCTAATATCTTTCAATCGTTAGATCGAACTTAGCTTGTTATATACAAATGAAATGCACGTTGTTAGAGAACTGCTCGGTCGAACTCGCATGCGTTGCTATCTCAAGCAGGTATGTCAATGTTAGTGATCAAAGCTATAAGTCTTGATTTCTAGCCTATTTATAGATGTCTCAGACTAGGACATAGATTGTGTAGTTGATCTTTGACTTCACGGCGTTCATCATTTAAAGACGAAGAACTACTAAGGGGAGCTTGTGGAACTTCATCGACAAAAGGTATGTGGAGACTTGAACTCATCTATCACTTGGAAAGTCTATTTCTATTCTATTTCCTATATTGAGACATAAGTCGTATTACGATATAGTTTTCTATATACACATTTTAGATTTCGAGTTGAGTTTATCTCGCTTACATATTTCTCAAAATATGTGTTGGCAAGCTTTCGCTTCGACCAAGTTCATCTTATATCATGTGAAAATTGTCGAGTAACATCTTACATGGTTTGTGTGATACAATCATTTGGTGTTTATCTTCGAATGTTTCGTTATGATTATTTCAATAACTTGAAAATTGCTTTGATACTAATACTATGTGAAAACGGCTATTGTCATCCTCTAAGAAAGTTTCAATGATTGAAATAAAAGTTTAGAACACTTAACCATTATTGGATATGTCATGTTGTGCACTCTTGCACATACGTAATCCATGTCCGGAAACCATAGTATGCGCACCCGTTTGCGTACCGGTTGGTTTGAGAAATCCGGGAACCTAAGTAAGCGTACCCGTTTGCATACTGGTGTACAGATTCATATCCGAGAATTTTTGCTGGGATTCGAAGTACGCGTACCCGTTTGCATACTGCCGGAAACCAATCTCGGTCCGGGTATTTCAAGTATGCGTACCCGTTTTCATACATGAAGGTTAAAGTTCTAAAATCGGTTTTGTACATGAACATAAACATTTATATAATAAGGAATGCAATCTTTGCAAACAGTGGCTATAATGTTCATGATTGATTTGAGTGAATTAAACCGATTTTGTTTCAATTTTGTTCGTGTATAATTCTATGAGAATATAGCAATTGAACAACTCTTTAACTAGTTTCATTTGAGTCATTTGAACTAGTTATGGTTAAGATGAATAAGGTTGATATGAGAGTAATCATATGGATAACCTCGGTTAACTATTTGTAAACCAACATGATGTACACGTTTAGTTACGGTTACATAAACCTAAATGAGGGTACATTTCATTTGTGTGTAACAAGCTAAGTTCGATCTAATGGTTGAAAGATATTAGCTTGGTTGAATAAGGTTTTTCATCTAACGGTGAATATTGAATGCTTTGTTACCAAGGTAACTTGGATTGCAAACCCTGATTTGAAAACTATATAAAGGAGAACTCTAGCAACTGGGAAACCTAATCCCCATACCTCCTGTGTGTTACTAGTTGCATAACTAAAGTCGATTCTCCTTTAACCTTAGGTTTCTATCGAGACCCTGTAGGTTAACGACTTCAAAGACTTCATTGGGATTGTGAATCCAGACCCAACTATTTTCTTTGTAGTTGTCTGTTCTAATCTTTACCGATTCTATCGTATTGAGTACAATTGAAATAGTTGACTCGAGATTAATTTCACCGATAGGCAAGATAAAAGTAATCACAAACATCTTCGTCTCATCGTTTGTGATTCCACAATATCTAGTTTCGCCATCATATGATTTAGATTATTTTCAGGTGATTGATAATTCTAGGTTGTTCTTCAGGAATATAAGACCGATTTATCAATTTGTTCTTGTTCACTTTGATTTATCAAAAGACTGAACAACAACTCTTGGGTATTTCTGTGGGAGACATATTTATTCAATCTATAGACTTTTCTGTGTGAGACAGATTTGTTTATCAAGTCTTCGACTTTGGGTCGTAGCAACTCTTGGTTGTGGGTGAGATCAACTAAGGGAATCAAGTGCGTAGTATCCTGCTAGGATCAGAGACGTAAGGAACGCAATTGTACCTTGAATCAGTGTGAGATTGATTAAGGTTCAACTAAAGTTTAGTCCGAAGTTAATTGGTAGTAGGCTAGAGTCTGTAGCGGCTTATTACAGTGTGGTGTTCAATATGGACTAGGTCCCGGGGTTTTTCTGCATTTGCGGTTTCCTCGTTAACAAAACTTATGGTGTCTGTGTTATTTCTTTTCCGCATTATATTTTGTTATATAATTGAAATATCACAGGTTGTGCGTTTAGATCAATCAATTAGAATATCCAACCTTTGGTTGTTGATTTACATTGATTGACACTTGAACATTAGTATTTTGTACCGTTCAAGTTGTTTTACATAATAATCAGGCTCACGGATTTCTATCTGTTTGATTTGCTGATTACATTGTGAAACAGAGATATTAAACTCTTGTATATACTTTTCTCTAGATTGAGTCTGACTGTCTAGTTGATTCTCTAGAAAGTATATTAGAGTAAGTCCTCTGAGATTTCCAAACGAATTGTTGGGTGTGGTTGTTGTACCCCCGCATTTTCAATTGGTATCAGAGCAGGCAAACACATTAAAGACCTCATAAGTCTGTGTTTGTAGCAATCTGATATGGACAGAAGTGCTATCTCTATAAGCGTACCACCAGTCTTCGATGGATCAAATTACTTGTGGTGGAAAATATTTATGCGTTCCTTTCTTCAAGCGCGTGATTTTCAATCATGGGTTTATGTAGTTAATGGCTATGATGCTCCCATTGTGACAGTAGGGAATGCGACCGTTCCTAAGGATATTGGTGCATATGACGCTGCTGAGATACTTGCTGCAAAGAAAAACTTCGACGGTTTCAATGCTATCATACATGCCATTACCCCAGATCTTCAGCACAATGTGACTACGTGCACTCGGTCTAAATATGCTTGGGATATCTTAGAAACCATTCGAAGGGAATACCAGTGAAAAGGAAGCTAGGCTTCAAAACCTTAATTCCGATTGGGAAAACCTTCGTATGGCAGATGAAGATTCATTTGATGAGTTTAATCACAAAGTGTCTGAAATTGTTAATGCATCTTTTGCATTGGGTAAGACTAGCAAAAGTGTGATGAAAATTCTCAGATCGCTGCCATTAAGATACGATTCTAAGAAGTATGCCATCGTTGAAGGAAATAACCTTGATGCTCTCTCCAGAAACACGTTGGTTGGAAATCTAAAGATCTTTGATCATGAGCATACATCCAAAATCGGAAAGGATGTTGCCTTCAAAGCATAAAAGAACACTAAATTACTTGACAAAAGTAAAAGGGTTTATGTCTTTGAGGATGATTTTTCTGAGGCTGATTCATCAGATGAAGATCTTGACAAGTCAGTCTTTTTGATCACAAGACAATTTAGAGATCTTCTATTGAAGAGAAGTAAACGGTTCTCCAGAGACAAACCCAGATCATCAATTAAACCTCACAATCACATTCCTCCTAAAAACAGGGATGCTGACGAGGATATGCCACAGTGCTTTAAGTGTAAAGGTTTTGGTCATTTTGCAAATGAGTGTCCAAACAATAGAAAATACACTGGGAACAAAGGTCTTGCTGCAACTCTTGATGAAATGTCTGATCACTATGATTCCAATGAAGACGAAAAATCAAGTATTGCACTTCTTTGTGAAGATATTGATTTTGATAATTGTAGCAATACATACATCAATCTTGATATTCTTCCAGAAGAAGACTCAACCCATCTGGAAGAAAAAAATTAACCTTTCTGTTGGAAACTCTCTGTCTGATTTTCCAGGTTCCACTCTGTGTCTAGCAGCTTGCACATCTCGGGTATCTAAATCATCGTATCCATTGACATGCTCTTATTGTTCACTCAAAGGTCATGAAATTTCAAAGTATTTCAAGTACAAACACAAGATGAGATATGTCAATAAACTTCAACGAAGAGCAAATTGCCTAGAAAACAAGCTTAAACTTGTTTAAAAAACCGCTGAGGTATGTAAGATTGTATCCTCTTCAAAGAAGTTGGTTTACAAGGATAGGTCAAGACCACTAGAGAAAAGAGTATGGTCTAAACATGTTGATAGGAAGGGATCCATGAATTCCTTTCAAAAAGGTTATGGTGGACAAATTGTTGTTCACCGCAGCACAACTTAATTGTGTTGTTTTGGTGTATCTTGTCTCATGTGCTTGATCAAAAGAGACAAGATTGTGCACACCTCAGGCTTTTAGAAAAGAAATTTTTTGTTGTTATTTTCTTAGGTTTGCTGTGCTTTGCATATTTGGAATTCTTTCATATCTAATTGATATTGGAAGGGACTTCCCTGTTTAATCAATAAAAGAGAGTTATTCTCGACAATTCTACTCTCTTTAGGGTTGTGATTGTGCGTGAGTGAACCTTTGTGGTTAAAGGTTCCATAACCCTACATTCTTTTTTCCTTCTCTGAAACTCTTTTTATCTTAAGACTGCTTGTTGAGCTTAAATTGTGATTTCCTCTCACAATCCCATATACTTATGGATACTCCAAGCATCATGTCTTCTGATGGAAAGATGTTAATATGATTGTTAAGCCATCAATCATGAAGTAAAAAGAGAAATCTCCTTTACCTCCAACTTTGAAAAGAAAAAGAAGGAATGTGAGGAAGCCAAGAGTTGTTCCTTCAAATTCTCAGAAGTTTTCTTGTGTTCTTGAAGAGTTGAAGGAAACAAGGAAGGAGATTCAGCAAATAAAGGCTGTTGTTTTGAGAAATCTCAAAATTCAGAAGGCCCTGGTTCGATATCATTAGCCTAGAAGGTTTGTTGGAATTGACTCATTTCTTCACGAACCTTATGTCCCTATGGTTGTTGACGACAAGGAGTTCGGGGACGATAAAGAATTCTCCAGAGGTCTCAATGTCTAGTAAATCTTCTTATGAGAATTTATTTCTTGTGTTTTTAGAAGAATAACTAGGGTTTGGAATAACCATTATTATGAATACACATAGCTATGTCCAACGTTTTCATCTTCATGTTTTAGATATATTTATTTAAATTCTAATGTTTTTGGAAGATGATTTTTGCAATTTTAATCTTTATGATTTTATATATTCCAAATTGTTATCGGATATGTTGTTTACGTCCGTAAACCTGTGACTGTCCCATACTTGTTCAAAAGTTATCTCTATTATGTCGGTATGAAAGTATGTTGATAAAAGATAGAATGAACTTTTGACAAACAAAAGTTAAAGCCCTTTATGTCATTATTTTGATGGAAGAAAGGATAAAACTTTTGTTTACAAGGATTAAGTCTATTGTATGTCATTGTGCAAATAGTGATGAAAAATAGGATGAATCCTTGTGTATTCCGCAGTATTGGTCGATCTCCGATCCACACTTTTTGTGCATATACTGTGAGGCTCCGTAAGTTCTCTTATGTCGACATGGCCAATTAAATTGATCATTTTAATGGTTGATTCAATTGAGATTTTTGGATTCAAATCCAAGTTTTCATGTGATTTGGTTATGTCCAAAGAAATCCTTCTTTTCTTGTAAAGGCATGTCGCGTTTGTTGTTCTTTCGGGAATGACATATTAAGGGGGAGAGTTCTTTTTGAACTTGTGCTTAATTGCCAAATATTTGTGGGGAGTGCGGCTGTAGAATATTATAGGGGTTATCTTGTATCTTTATAAATCCTTGATGAATGCATTTAGCTTCGGCTTTATGATTGCATCTAAATAAGTTGGTATGTTATTCTCTTTTGCTCATGAAGTATCTATGTGAAAATTTCATGAGGATCCCACTAGTTTTCGTACCTTTTCCAATTTTATTGACAAAAAGGGGGAGAATTAATGTGTAGTTTCATACTACAAATACATATGGTTTACGGATCATTATGTAAGGGGTAGTGGTTTTCATGTCGAGATGAAGTATTGACTAAGGGGGAGTGATACATATCACCATAGTATTGTTGTCAAAGTTGTGATACAATTGAACTATGATGCTGTGTAATAATACTATGACACTGTATAACAATGATTGAGAGCATTTGTTTTCTCATTGTTATCGCTACGGATCTTCAACAACTATGATGCTGAGTTGAGCACGTTTAGAATCATGGAGTACTTGGAAGTGACGAAGTTTTCGAGTCGTGTTGAAGGTGCCAAGGAGATTAAGCATTTGGATGAGAAGCTACAATTTTTATTTATTTTGTAATCCATTTGTATTGATAGTTTTGTCACTAAAATTGACAAAGGGGGAGATTGTTAGAGCACTACTCGGTCGAACTCGCATGTGTTGCTATCTCAAGCATGTTTATCAATGTTAGTGATCAAAACTATAAGTCTTGATTTCTAGCCTATTTATAGATGTCTCGGACTAGGACATAGATTGTGTAGTTGAGCTTAGACTTCACGACGTTCATCATTTGAAGACGAAAAACTACTAAGGGGAGCTTGTGGAACTTAATCGACAAAAGGTATGTGGAGACTTTAACTCATCTATCACTTGGAAAGTCTATTTCTACTCTATCTCCTATATTGAGACATAAGTCGTATTACGATATAGTTTTCTATATACACATTTGAGATTTCGAGCTTAGTTTATCTCACTTACATATTTCTCGAAATATGTGTTGGAAAGCTTTCGCTTCGACCAAGTTCTTCTTATATCATGTGAAAATTGCCGAGTAACATCTTACATGGTTTGTGTGATACAATCATTTGGTGTTTGTCTTGGAATGTTTCGTTATGATTATTTAAATAACTTAAAAATTGCTTTGATGCTAATACTGTGTGAAAACGGCTATTGTCATCCTCTAAGAAAGTTTCAATGATTGAAATAAGAATTTAGAACACTTAACCATTATTGGATATGTCATGTTGTGCACTCTTGCACATATGTAATCCATATCTGGGAACCATAGTATGCGCACCCGTTTGCGTACCGGTTGGTTTGAGAAATCCGGGAACCTAAGTATGCGTACCCGTTTGCGTACTGGCGTACAAGTTCATATCCGAGAATTTCTGCTGGGATTGGAAGTACGCGTACCCGGTTGCATACTGCCGGAAACCATTCTCGGTCCGGGTATTTCAAGTATGCGTACCCATTTGCATACTTGAAGGTTAAAGTTCTAAATTCGGTTTTGTACATGAACATAAACATTTATATAATAAGGAATGCAATCTTTGCAAACAGTGGCTATAATGTTCATGATTGATTCAAGTGAATCAAAACTATTTTGCTTCAATTGTGTTCTTAATTCTATGAGAATATAGCAATTGAACAACTCTTTAACTAGTTTCATTTGAGTCATTTGAACTAGTTATGGTTAAGATGAATAAGGTTGATATGAGAGTAATCATATGGCTAACCTCGGTTAACTATTTGTGAACCAACATGATGTACACATTTAGGTACGGTTACATAAACCTAAATGAGGGTACATTTCATTTGTGTGTAACAAGCTAAGTTCGATCTAACGGTTGTAAGATATTAGCTTGGTTGAATAAGGTTTTTCATCTAACGGTGAATATTGAATGCTTCGTTACCAAGGTAACTTGGATTGCAAACCCTGATTTGAAAACTATATAAAGGAGAACTCTAACAACTGGGAAACCTAATCCCCACACCTACTGTGTGTTACTAGTTGCATAACTAGAGTCGATTCTCCTTTAACCTTAGGTTTATATCGAGACCCTGTAGGTTAACGACTTCAAAGACTTCATTGGGATTGTGAAGCCTGACCCAACTATTTTCTTTGTAGTTGCGTGTTCTGATCTTGCCCGATTCTATCGTATTGAGTACAATTGAAATAATTGACTCGAGATTAGTTTCTCCGATAGGAAAGATAAAAGTAATCACAAACATCTTCGTCTCATCATTTGTGATTCCATAATATCTAGTTTCTCCATCATACGATTTAGATTATTTTTAGGTGATTGATAATACTAGGCTGTTCTTCGGGAATATAAGACCGGTTTATCAATTGGTTCTTGTTCACCTTGATTTATCAAAAGACGGAACAAAAACTCTTGGGTATTTCTATGGGAGACAGATTTATTCAATCTATAAACTTTTCTGTGTGAGACAGATTTGTTTATCAAGTCTTCGACTTTGGGTTGTAGCAACTCTTGGTTGTGGGTGAGATCAACTAAGGGAATCAAGTGCGTAGTATCCTGCTGGGATCAGAGACGTAAGGAACGCAACTGTACCTTGAATCAGTGTGATATTGATTAGGGTTCAACTACAGTCCAGTCCGAAGTTAATTGGTAGTAGGCTAGAGTCTGTAGCGGCTTAATACAGTGTAGTGTTCAATCTGGACTAGGTCCCGGGGTTTTTCTGCATTTGCGGTTTCCTCGTTAAAAAAACTTCTGGTGTCTGTGTTATTTCTTTTCCGCATTATAATCTTGTATATAATTGAAATATCATAGGTTGTGCGTTTAGATCAATCAATTAGAATATCCAACCTTTGGTTGTTGATTTACATTGATTGACACTTTAACATTGGTCTTTGGTACCATTCAAGTTGTTTCACATAATAATCAGGATCACGGATTTCTATCTGTTTGATTTGCTGATTACATTGTGAAACAGAGATATTAAACTATTGTATATACTTTTCTCTAGATTGAGTCTGACTGTCTAATTGATTCTCTAAAAAGTATATTAGAGTAAGTCCTCTGAGATTTCCAAACGAATTGTTGGGTGTGGTTTATGTACCCCCGCATTTTCACACGTCCATTTAGGTTTGTGTAACCGTACCTAAACGTGTACACCTAGTTTGTTCAACAGTAGTTAACCAAATGGTTAGCCATATGAGCACTTTCATATCAACCATATTCATCTCCACCATAACTAGTTCAAATGACTCAAAAGAACTAGTTAGAGAGTTGTTTAATTGCTTAGATCTCATAGAAGTATACAAGACACAATCGAAGCAAAAACGATTTTGATTCACTCGAATCGATTCATGAACTTTATAGCCACGGTTTGCAAATATGCATTCCTTAGTTTATATAAGTTTAAGTTCACGAATAAACCATTTTTAGAAAATAACCCACTCAAATACGCATACCGGTACGCATACTTAAGTACCCGGATTGAGGTTGTTTTCAGTTCACAAACTCCAGCATAAATTCACGGGACGTGAACTTCCGGCAGTACGCGGACTTTAGTTCCGGTTATCCTGAGCAGCAAAGTACGCATACTTTGGTTCAAGGATTTTGGACTTACACACGTATGAGTTCACATACAATGTTTATATCCATTCAAGGTTATACATTCTAAACTTTCATTTCAATCATTGAAACATTCTTAGAGGATGTTAAATAGAGGTTATTCACACACTATTTTTCATCAAAGCAATTTTCAAGATAATGAAATAATCAACATGACTTTCGTCACTTGTAAAGATGAACTTGGCCAAAGCGAAAGCTTACCAACACATATTTCGAGAAATAGATAAGCGAGATAAACTCGGCTCGAAATAGCAAATATGTATAATCGAAGTCTATATAGCAATACGACTTTTGTCTCAAGATAGGAGATAGAGTAGATAGACTTTTGAATGATAGATAAGTTCAAGTCTCCACATACCTTTTAGTCGATGAAGTTCCACCAATTCCTTGAGTAGTTATTCGTCTTTGTATGATGAATGCCGTGGAGTCTAGAGCTCAACTACACTTTTTATCCTAGTCCGATACTTAGCTATAAGTAGACTAGAAATCAAGACTTATAGTTTTGGCAACTAAACTTGACAAACAAGGTTGAGATAGCAACGCTTGCGAGTTCGACCGAGAAGTGCTCTAACACATTTTCATTAAAAAATTCTAAAAAGCTCTAACAAGGTTCATAAGTTAACTATAATCAAAATATTTACTTAAAAAATTTAATCTAACATTATTAAGTTAACTAATTCAGTAGATTAGTGCTAATTAATCTGAGGGAAAATTAGGCATTATTAAAGATATACGGATGAGGGGATTTGGACCTATTTTTTCATATCCAATATACCCCAATTAGTTTGGGTAAACCCCAATCTGGCGAGTAAAGAAAAGTGGCTTAAATTCTTAAGATAATAAATAAAGTGTAAACACTTTCCGGAAGATCAGTTTGCTTGGATAAAATACGACATCCAACACACATCCAATATCAGTCATGAATCTCCACTCTCATGTCTTTCATTTAGTTTCGTTCTCTGGTTGGTGAATCATTATAAGCTTTGTTGGTCTTTTTTTTGTTTTAGAAAAAGAGGTTTCATTCATACCATTGATAGAGAAGTACTATAAGTTCCATGAAAGGAATTACGGTACATTGTTACACCTTCATTCCAAGTTTGAATGTTTAAATAAATTTGCATAGCTCTTAAACTATTGTCTAGCCAATTATGAGTGATAGCATATTTGTTAGAAAAAACAGAAAATTTAGCTTCCCAAATCATTTGGGTTCTCCTGATTAAGTTAAATTCTTGAGCTAAAAAGTTTATATGGAACTTTGTGTTTTTCCAAAATCTTCACTAATCCGGTATCTTTGTTTTCTGGCCTCAACATACATTTGAACCAGCAACAGTAGAGTGGGTTCAGAGTTGCTCCTGAAAGAGATAAAGTGGCCACTCAATTCTGTCGCCCATTGGAAAGCTGTATCTGCTCCAGTTTTCTCTAATTCTTCTATGTTGGTGCAATCTACATGCAAACCTCTAGCTTCTCTTATTGTTCCTGTAAAGTCACACAAAGTTAAACCAATTCCTTCTTTTGTTGTAGAGTTCATAAAAGTAAAGACAATATTTAGTTTCATTTGGTGTTGGTCCTTCCATTGGTTGAGAAGTAATCTGTAGAGTCTCATCAACGTGAGGATTATAGTAAAGTTGTTGCATTATGTTAAAAACTGCTTTGTTAACATTGTTATAGCTATTGATAAACTTTAAAATGTTTTTTGTTTTGACTGCACTATTCTGACTTTGATTTTTAAACACTACGTTGGACCTTGCTTTCCAAATGTACCATATTATTATGCCACAAAGCACATTCCAATCTATTCTAAAATTTCCTCTTTCTGGGTTTTCAAAGCAATCACTTAGCCAACAATGAAAATTAGAAGTTTCATTAAGAATAAACTGCATAGAAAAATTAAGATGCAACCAGACTTGAGTAGCATAATTGCATTGAAGAAAAAAAAGTGTTAAAGATTCTTGTCCTTTATTATAAAGTTTACAAGTAGTATCTATGTCCGAGATTATTGCCGCTACTCTAATGCTATTAGGGATAATACCATGAGCTGCTTTCCAAATAAATTGTTTTGCAGAAGGAGTAGTATCCATACTCCATATCATGTTCCATTTTTTATGAGCATTTCCATTAGTGTTTATTTGGTCATATAAGGATTTCACAGAAAACATACCTTTGTGGTTTAGGGTCCAATGAGGAGTATCTTCCTTATCAGCAACATGAATTGAAATAATCTTTATTTTCTCTATAGTTTCATCATCAAAACATTTAGACAGTTTAACTAAATCCACGTATGGCGCATGGTAAAAAGATCACTGACTTTAATGAAATTATCAGTTCCTATTTGAGGTTTTTGTAGGGGAGGAATCCTTTCTGGAATCCAGAAATCATCCTAAATGTTAGTGTTGGTTCCATTTCCTAATTCCCAAAAACAATACTTTTTTATCTGTTGAATGCCATTTAGCATTCCTTTCTAGATCCAACTATCATTCCTATTAGGAACAATATTTATGTGTAATATATCACAATTGGATAATATTTGGCTTTGAGGATGGAGGCACAAAGAGAATCTGGATGTTCTTTTAACCTCCAACCCATCTTAGCTATCATAGCTAGGTTAAAAAAAATATTATATTATTAATTCCCAATCCTAGGGATTGACAAACCGAGTCCCAATTCTTCAAACATACCTCTTTTTTACCTATTTCATTAAGACCTTTTTCATTTTTCCCCACCAGTAATTTCTTTGGAGTTTTGTGATACTATTACATATTTTAACCGGAATCTTAAAACAGTTCTCTTAGAGCACTGCTCGGTCGAACTCGCAAGCATTGCTATCTCAAGCTTGTTTGTCAAGTTTAGTTGCCAAAACTATAAGTCTTGATTTCTAGTCTACTTATAGCTAAGTCTCGGATTAGGATAGAAAGTGTAGTTGAGCATTAGAATTCACGGCGTTCATCGATTGAAGACGAAGAACTACTAAGGGGAGCTTATGGAACTTCATCAATGTATGCGGAGACTTGAACTCATCTATCACTCAGAAGTTTATCTACTCTATCTCCTATTTGAGACCAAAGTCGTATAGCTATATAGACTTCGATTATACACATTTGATTTTTCGAGCTGAGTTTAACTTGCTTACATATTTCTCGAAATATGTGTTGGTAAGCTTTCTCTTTAACCAAGTTCATCTTATATTCTTCACGAATATCAAAAGATGATCATGTTAAAATCGCTAGGTAACATCTTACATGATTTGTGTGAGACAGTCATTTGATGTAGACTCGGTGTAGTTACCTAAAATCGGTGAGAGGCTAGAGATGGGATTCTAGGGTTTTGAAAGTGAGTTTCGGGAGGTTGAGCATGAACAGTCTTCGCCTAAACCACGCACAGTGGCCGTTCAAAGGCTGCTTCAGTCACAGGGATGGAGGTTTAGGGCTGGTCTTAGGGAGGGAAGCAGATGAAGAGAGAGATCAGAGAACAAGTAATTGCTCTGAGAGGTTATGAGATAGATGATCGTAGCTTGGAAAATAGATGAACTATTTATAGCTGAATTCTCTAATCTCAAGTCGGTGAAGATAAGGATTGCTTTCCGTGTCGTGCGGAACAATTCTCCCATCCCTTCAACAATAGGGATAAACTAGGTTGGGTATGTCTCATTATTATTCCACCGCCTTTACTCTCTTATGCGGTGAGAAATAAGCCGGGTATTTATCACACGTGCCGTAGACCGCCAGACCAAAACCCTAATTGTTATCCCCCCATTTATGTGAAGCTGAGTCATCCTTTGTGATGATGTGTTGAGAGAGAAATATTCTTTTTAGCCGATTTGGCCAAGATAGAGAGATATTCTCTAATTTGTGAGAATGATTAGGATTAGTCACGTGAAAAGGAATGGAATTCTCCAGGAATCGTGTGCAGAGTGTGAGAGGAGCTGAGGTTGATCTCTATCTCTCCATGGCCGGTCACATTTGTCATGTGAAAACTGTATTATTGTTTGTGGGTCCCTTTGTTGAGCATGCGGAGCTCAAGAGAGCTTATCTACGGTTTTGGTTAGCCATGTATAGTTCAGGCTCAATTTACTAGCCGTGAGTGTATTTGGCTTGAGCACTAGGTAAGGCGTGTGCCTATCATGTGAATTTGTACGAGATTTTGAGGAGAGATTTGAATCTCTTCGATATTTTTGTGAAGAGATTTGAATCTCTCCGAGATTTTACGGACGGCTCAAAATCTCTCCAAGATTTTGCAGAGAGATTTGAATCTCTCCGAGATTTTTGCGAACGGCTCAAAATCTCTCCGATATTTTTTTAGACGGCTCAAAATGTCTCTGTTATTTTGTAGAGAGATTTGAATCTCTCCGAGATTTTGCGGGCGACTCAAAATCTCTCCGTGATTTTGCAGAGAGATTTGAATCTCTCTGAGATTTTGCGGACGGCTCAAAATCTCTCCGTGATTTTGTAGAGAGATTTTGCGGATGGCTCAAAATCTCTCTGTGATTTTGCAGAGAGATATGAATCTCTCCGAGATTTTGCGGACATCTCAAAATCTCCCCGTGATTTTGCAATGAGATTTGAATCTCTCCGAGGTTTTGCGGATAACTCAAAATCTCTTCATAATTTTGCAGAGAGATTTGAATCTCTCTGAGGTATTGCGAACGGCTCAAAATCTTTCCGTGATTTTGCAGAGAAATTTGAATCTCTCTGAGATTTTGTGGACATCTCAAAATCTCTCCGTTATTTTGCAGAGAGATTTGAATCTCTCCGAGATTTTGCAGACGGATCAAAATCTCTTCGAAGATTTTCTTAACGGATCCGTATCTCTCTGTGGTCAGATGGGACTCGGCCTTGAGAGAAAAAAAAAAGAGGCTTTGTACACCCGATTAATGTCTCTACGAGACTTTGGCTCACCTGTCTTTGACCAGCGTATCCTTCAGAGATGTGCTAGGAATCAACTGTGTGTCCATATGATGAGCCAACAAGACCAATGTATCTCGAAAGGATGTTCTAGGAGTCTTTCGAAAGGGCTCAGAGGTAGAATAACCAGCGTATCTCGCGGGGATGTCCTAGGAGGTATCTGGAAACCTCAGTAAGTCGAGCCAAGAGCAGACATGACCAGTGTATCTCGCGATGATGTACTAGGAATCAGTCCTTGATCTCAAATAGGGTGAGTCATGCTTATAGGAGATATGTATATCTCCGCTCTGGGTCATAAGTACGCTGGAGACGTATTTACGCATCTACAAAGCCTACATGACCAGCAGCATCTCGTTGAGGATGTATACTAGGAATCATGGCATCACAATCAGCTGCGTCTCGCGAAGACATGCTGGAATTGTGGCTGTTCTGGTTCATAAGTCTGCCGGGGACGTTTTACGCTCTACAGAACCTACGTGATCAGCAGTATCTCGTTGAGGATGTGCGCTAGGAATCACGGCATCACGACCAGCAGTGTCTTGCGGGTACGTATACTATAAATCGTGGCTTAGGATTCCTTGATGGAAAAGGGATTAATCTCTCTCGTGAGAGTTGAATTCTGTCTATAGGGTTGAAATGACACTTTTGTCCCTTATCCAAATTTCACCATCTACATTAAGTCCCCTACTCATAGTAGAACCTTGGTTGTTCTATGATGAGTATATAGATGGTAAAAAAAATCATTCGTACGCAATTACAATTTGTTCATCCTTTTAGACTTGCAGAATCCTCGAATTGATGTTTAGCCTTCAATTGTTATGATCCTGATCTTGGATCAATTCTGGACCTTGGAATTTCCTGGGACTTTGTGTTGGACGTTAATAACATGATAATGAAGTCTTGATGAGACAAAATTTTCCGTCTTGAACGCATGAAATTTGTTAATTAGGGTTTACTCGGCCAAAACCCTAATTTTCTCTCTTTGTGCATCCTTGAGTTTCTGAATAGACAAGCATGTGGGGAAGAGAAAATTTCTTGAACGGTTCCTAGTTGGCCTTGATGTTGGTGAAGGGCCGTGATACAAATATGGACACTTACTTTTGACGGAGTCCCTATTCCACGCAAATTCTGAATTCAGGCTTGTACTGTACCTAAACCCTAATTTTTATTTTCTTCATGTCTGACTCCTCCAGACACTCTGAAGAGGCTTGACAAGGCTTGGAAGGCGCGCACTTATCTTGTGGGGTCGGAACCTTGCATGTTGAGAACTTTTTCAATTCCTTGTACCAATCAAACACACCTTTTCCGAGAGAAAATGCCTATCTTCGAAACCAAGGGTATTTTCGTCAAAAACCAATATGAGCCTGATTTTTTATGGCATGAAAGAAATATGGATCCTTCCTAGGCATAGTCACGTCTTGAAAGAGGGATTGGCGCGTCTCTGGTTCTGCTTTTGGAAATCATGAACTTGAATTCCCTGTTTTGAGCCAGACTCCTTTTATTTTCCCTGAAATTCCGCTTTTATGGATTCCGTTTCAATCCCGTTCTTATTTGACACTTGGAGAACTCAATATTCACGTGCATGAGGCCTTTGGAATGAGTAGATGAGAGCTTGGTCGGTTTCTAGTTGCATTAAGGCTTCCTCTTTTGAAAATACTCAAAACTACAATATAAGGGTACTTTGGTCAAAATCCCTTATGAGCTCGTTTTTGTTGAAGAGCAATAAGCTAAAAGGGATTGAGAGAGGCATAGGGAACCGTATAAGAGAATGGAAGAGGCTCAATCCCCTCTCTTTTAGAACAAATCCCTTTTTTCACAAAATTCTTGAAATTAAGGCTTTTTTCGTCAAAACCCTAATTCTCTTCAACTTTGATCCCTCTGAAAAAATTCTTAGAGAATAAATCACATCCCACTGGCCTAGGAGAGCATCCCCATGCATGAAAGGGCTTGTCCATGGCTTGAGGAAATTTTAGAAAAAGAAAAGACATTGGTTTCCTTATTTGAGCCAAAATTAGGGCTATTTTCCTCAAAACCCTAATTCTTTTCGAATTTGATCCCTCTAAAAAAAAATCAGAGAGAATAAGTGACATCACATTATCCTAGAAAACTATCCCCACGCATAGTAAAGGATTGGACATGGCTTGGAGGAATTTTGGAAGGAGAAAAGACCTTGGTTTCCTTATTTGACCCAAATTCTTTTGATTTCCTCTTTTAGCTCTAACTCCTTTTCCTTTTGCTTCAAGGCTTCCCTTTTTTTGGTTTAATCAAAAAGAAAAGCATTTTGATGTGTAACAACACATGGAAACCGGTCCACCATCTTCCACAAATTCTATTTCCATTAGAATTCCATTTCTCTGGATGTGGCATGCATATATATACGCATGTGTAATTGGATTTCATGAACAGTTTCGTTTTCTTATTTTATAGAAGAGCAGACTTCATTCACATTACCTCTTCTTTTGACTAAAACTTCCATCATGTATTCAAACACGCTCAACGTTATGGCTTCCAGTTATGTTGACAGTAGCAGCGATTCCGCCCATTCTTACCAGAGTTCAATGAAACCCGCAAACTCTGTTACCTCAGCTGTAAAACGCAAATATTATGGACAGGTATACATACCTACTCTTAATTCACTATTTCTCATTTTATTTCTTCACATTCTGACAGAACATATATTTATGGAAAACTATATAACGCTCAGGCAAGTGATCTCAAACACACGCCAGAGTCCCCGGGCAGGCAAACCAGAACTCTTTCTTGCCAAGCTATCCTGGAAGAATACTACGATAAACTCCAGGTTGGTCTTGCGATTTTGTTCACGAGCACTTGATTCATTAGAGCTTGAGTTTTAGTTCTTCAGTGATAAATCCAGATTTAAAGTGCTCAAAATAGTCGTCCGTACATAATCGTCTTCGAAACCTCGACCCGTGAATTCGAGTCAGATCATAGAGCGTAACCCTCATCCTCTGAAATACACTGAAGCTAACATGAAAGTCCCAATTTCTCCTTCGACCGTACCCGCCAAGTTGTCTGGTGATGGTTTGACAGGTGATCTTCACTTCGTTCCGAGCATGGAAACTGCTTACCCTGGTTATGAAATTATAGGTGGATTTAGCGTTCCCAGTCGCTATGCCTTGCTGTATTCATAAATATGGGCAAAATTTGGTCACGTTGCTACTACCGAGGTTTTGAAACACATACCCCTTCTTGTTTCGTTTGTGGACGAACTTTTGTCTACTATGGAGGAAATGCATTCAAAATCCTTCAATGAGATTACCAAAGAATCGATATCCAGATGGGAAAAGATGATCTCCTCTTGCGAAGGCGTTTGCTTCAACATAGGATGGTTGTGTTTGAAGTTTGAGTTCATTCAAAAAGAGTATGCAGCTCTTCGAGAGTTTCCCGATTTTTCATATCCTGTCTTGGTATTGGAAGAAAAACAATTGGTCGAGGAAGGATTGGCTCTTGGACTTATGAAAGAGAATTTCGACAACAAGGTTTCGACTTATTTACAGAAGGTTAAAACATGGGCACGTAAGGATAAGAACATGTTGGGATATTTCTTCTGAAGAGTTTCCCCTCTTTTTTTTTCTTGATTTAAATGATCTCAATTCCCTAAATAGGTTTTGATTCGAAATAACACTACTTAAAACTTCCATGAGATATTGCAATATTTTTCTAGTGAAATTACACTTTATTAAGAAAGGAGGTGTTCAATTCTAAACGAAATATGCCTTAAGCCACTTTCCATTGATTTCCATACCTTCCTGCTTGTCGTTCATGTCTACTATCTCGTAGTACACACTAGTTGTAGCCTTCGAGATGACAAATGGCCCTTCCAAGTTAGGGGAAAACTTCGGAGCTAATCGATTTTTCCGGACGTGTTTTGCTGTCATCAAGACTAAGTCCCCAACTTGGAAAACCCTTGGCCTTAGTGTTTTATTATATGCGCGTGAAAGTCAAATCTTGTAAACAGCAAGATGCTCTTCTGCCTTAGCACGTCTGGCCTCCACTGTATCCAAATCCGCTATTCGAGAGAGCGATGCCTCAGTTGCATCCCACTGAACTCCACTTGCCATAGCAATTCGAGCTGACTGAATCTTAATTTCCACAGGTAGAATTGCATCTGTTCCGTAAACCAAGGAATAAGGAGACACACATGTAGAAGTCCTAGGCGCAGCTCGATACGCCCATAATGCCATCGGTAATTGCTCATGCCAAGACCTAGGGTTATCATGCACGGTTCGACTAAGAATACGAATCAATGTCTTGTTAGTACTTTCGGCCAATCCATTTCCTTGGGGATAGTAAGGGGTGGAAAAAATATGCTTTATACCATATCCCTGAAGCATATCATAAACCTTTTGATTAGCAAATGGGGTTCCATTATCTGATATGATATACTTAGGGACACCGAACCTGCAAATTATGTGCTCCTTGATAAACTCTGTGATTGTAACCCCTTTTGTACTTTTAAGAGGGATAGCCTCTATCCATTTGGTGAAGTACTATGTATCCGTTATTATGTACTCATGCTGTTGCGAAGAAGGCGGGTTAATCTTGCTAATCAAATCCAGTCACCAACTGTAAAATGGCCAAGGACTACTGACGGAATGCAGGGGAACGCTTGGTGCATGGATCAAATCCGCATGAGTCTGACACTTATGACATTTTTGAACGAACGATTCAACGTCGTCTTCCATTATGGACCAATAATACTTTCCCTGTACCTGAAGAAACAACCTTCTCTTTCCATGATGTTCCTTCTCGTGGATTTCCTTGAGGACAGTATCCGCTTCAGTTTTTCCCAAGCAACGTAATAAATCTCCTCCGAAACTTTTCCGATACAAAATCCCATTGTGATAAGGAAATCTTTTGGCCCTCATGGAAAGTTTAGCGGCCACCCGTTTTTCTGAGGGTAAGACATTATCACGAAGATAAAGGATAAAGAGTTCTAGCCAATCTTCACTATCATTGATAATAAATGATTCTGCTTGATGAGGAGGCGCCTTACAATCAGGATAGACCCCTTGAAGTGCTCGGGCTTGAACTTCCATGGTAGGCCAGTAGCAACCCTGACGTTGAAGCCTTCTATATAGAGTGCTATCTAATGTCTGACCACATATTTCCTTGTGAACCATCTCTAATCGTTGTCGTGCTTCTGTTTCTCCAACACATCTTGATAAAGACAAGTCAGGATTCCTGCGATACAACACACCGTGATGCATGAAGAAATTCTTCAGTTCTTTAATATGAACCTTTTTATCGTGCGTTAGGTTGTTAAGTTCCTTAATTATTGAGGATCTCCAGTCATTGTTCTCATTAGTGGCTTGCTCAAGCCATGTTGAAAGGAGAGTACGCCTCTGAACAGTAAAAGTCTTCTCATCTCCTTCGAATTTGAGTTTTGATGCCAAGGTTGCAAGACAGTCAGCATGACTGTTACCTGTTCGCCCCACGTGAATCATGATTGTTTTAGAAAAATACGATAGGAGCTTTTGCGCTTCGGCTCTATATGGTGCCAATGTAATCTCCTTTAACGAGTATAACCCATTCATTTGGTTTATCAATAATTTAGAATCACCTCTGACTTCGAGACGTGAAGCCCTAGCTTGCTTGTCTAGTGACAATCCTATCAGGAACGCTTCATATTCGGCCGAGTTGTTGGTACATTTAAATTCAAGCTTGAATAAGTGAGAAAATATCTCTCCAGTTGGGGATACCAAAACGATACCATATCCTCCCGTTCCAGTGCTAGGGGTGGCTGACCCATCAAAATAGAGGAGCCATTCATCACCTTTTACTAAAGAGATCTCTGGGAATTCTCTGGGTACGTCTTCATGTAACGAGGTAGTATCCTGTCCTGGAAAAGATGCTAGGAGATCTGATATGGCTTTCCCTTTTATTGCTTTCGGATTAATGCAATCTATGTCGAATTCAGACATCTGTAATAACCATCGGGTCGTCCTTCCAGAGAGAACAAGTTTCGCCAATAGAAATCTTATGGGATCTGTTTTGGTAATAAGCGTGACCTTGTTTGCCAATAAATAGTTTCTGAGCTTTTGGATAGCGAATACCAGGGATAGACACGCCTTTTAAACCTTTGGATATCTCAGCTCTGCTTCTTTCAACGTACGACTGATGTAGTAAACTGGATGTTCGGTCCCATCATCATCCTCTTGAGCGAGCAAGGCACCAATTGCTGTATCACTCGAAGCCGTATATAAGAGTAATGGCCGTCCCTGCAGTGGGGCCTTCATAACATTAGGAGAGAGTAATAATCGCTGAATCTGTTTGAAGACGTGTTGTTGAGATGAAGTCCATCTGAATTGAGAACCCTTTTTAAGCATAGGAAAAAAGGCAACCATGAACTGGGCCAAGCCTGGAATGAATCTCCGAATTAATATATGAAACTTTCCCCATGAAACTTTTAAGTTCTCTCGTTGTTTGCGGCGGGGTCATAGTGGCTATCGCTTGAGCTTTACTGAGATCCACTTTTATTCCTTCCTCCGTCACCTGGAATCCTAAAAACTTTCCAGAAGAGATCCCGAAAGCGCATTTTAAGGGGTTCATCCGAAGATTGTACTTCCTGCATCTTTCAAAAACCTGTCGGTTAATTTCAAAATGGGATGCTCTGGTTTTTGATTTGACAACCATATCGTCAACATAATCCTCAATTTGTTTATGCATCATGTCATGAAAGATTGCTGTCATTTCTCTTTGGTAAGTGGATCCTGCATTCTTAAGTCCAAAAGGCATGACGGTGTAATAAAAATTCCCAATAGGAGTGCGGAACGCAGTTTTTTCGGCATCTCCCTCGAACATTTTTATTTGATTATACCCGCTATAGCAGTCCATAAAAGAGAACATGGCATGGCCGCTAGTGGAATCCACCAGCATATTGATATTTGGTAATGGAAAATCATCTTTCGGGCAGCACTTATTTAGATCCCGGAAATCTACGCAACACCTGACTTGCCCATTTTTCTTCTTGACTGGTACAACATTTGCTAACCAGGTAGGATGCTGGATAGGTTTGATAAACCCGGTTGTGAGCAGCTTCTGTACTTCAATTTTTATCTGTTCTTCTACTTCATGTTTGAAGTGCCTTGGATGCTACTTCACTAGTTTAGATCCAGGAATTATATGAAGATGATGCGTTATAAATTTTTCGTCTAGCCCTGGCATTTCTTCATAAGTCCAAGAAAAAATATCTTGGTATTCCTTGAGCAAAGCTACCAATAGTAGACATTCTTTTAGTGACAGGGACGCACTAATAGGTATAGGTCTGGGAGCTTAATCGGTTACGACGTTTACCATTTCAAGAGTATCTGTTGTGGACGTTGTACCATCTTGCAGTTGGGGAGGCGCTTCCTGGATCTCGTCTTCCTCTAGATTATGGGGTTGATCAAGAAATCTGGGACGAGGACCTCGCTTTTCCTTGTCTTGATCAGATCAAGTTTCAATAAATCGTTTTCCATTAGAATTGGTAAAGCTTCCCATCTTGACAGTGACCATGATTAAGATTGATGAATACGATCTGGGATTGATTTGGAACTGTGACTGAGTGGACAACCTCCCACTATGGTCGCCAAAATGTAGTTACCTAAAATCGGTGAGAGGCAAGAGATGGGATTCTAGGGTTTTGAAAGTGAGTTTTGGGAGGTTGAGCACGAACAGTCTTTGCCTAAACCACACAAATTGTTCGTTCAAAGGATGTTTCAGTCACAGGGATGGAGGTTTAGGGATGGTCTTAGGGAGGGAAGCAGATGAAGAGAGAGATCAGAGAACAAGTAATTGCTTTGAGAGGTTATGAGAAAGATGATCGTAGCTTGGAAAATAAATTACCTATTTATAAATGAATTCTCTAATCTCAAGTCGGTGAAGATAAGGATTGCTTTCCGTGCCGTGTGGTACAATTCTCCTATCCCTTCAAGAATAGGGATAAACTAGGTTGAGTTTATTTCATTATTCCACCGCCTTTACTCTTTTCTGAGCTGAGAAATAAGCAGGGTATTTCTCACACGTGCCGTAGACCGCCAGACGAAAACCCTAATGAAAAAGTGGGGGTACAACAACCTCACCCAAAAATTCGCTTAGCAATCTGTATGGACTAACTCCAATATACTTTTAAGAGAATCAACTACACAGTCAGACTCAATCTTAATAAAAAGTATATCAAAGAGTTATATCTCAATTTCTCGATTCAATACTTACTCAAGCAAATAGAAATCTACGAGTCTAATTGAATACAAGAGAAATTAACTTGAACGGTACCAAAGACCAATGTTCAAGTATCAATCAATTTCAATCAACAACCAAAGGTTGGATTTACCAATTGATCGATTCAACGCACAACCTGTGATATTTAAATTATATATCAAAATATAACGCGGAAAATAAATAACACATACATCAGAAGTTTTGTTAACGAGGAAACCGCAAATGCAGGAAAAACCCTGAACCTAGTCCAGATTGAACACACACTGTATTAAGCTGCTACAGACATTAGCCTACTACAAACTAACTTCAGTCTGGACTGTAGTTGAACCCCAATCAATCTCACACTGATCTAAGGTACAGTTGCGCTCCTTACGTCTCTGATCCCAACAGGATACTACGCACTTGATTCCCTTAGCTGATCTCACCCACAACTAAGAGTTGCTACGACCCAAAGTCGAAGACTTTAATAAACAAATCTGTATCACACGGAAAAGTCTACAGGAATAGATAAATCTGTCTCCCACAGAAATACTTACGAGTTTTGTTCCGTCTTTTGATAAATCAAGGTGAAAAGGAACCAATCGATAACCCGGACTTATATTCCTGAAAAACATCCTAGAATTATCAATCACCTCACAATAATCTTAATCGCCTAGCAAAACAAGATATTGCGGAATCACAAACGATGAGACGAAGGTGTTTGTGACTACTTTTCTATCTTGCCTAATGGAGAAATTAATCTCAAGCCAATCTTACGATTGTACTAAATCACGATAGAAACAACAAGATCAGATCACGCAACTACAGAGAAAATAGTTGGGTCTAGCTTCACAATCCCAATGAAGTCTTCAAGTCGTTAACCTACAAGGTCTCGATAGAAACCTAAGGTTAAAGGAGAATCGACTCTAGCTTATACAACTAGTATCACACAGGAGGTGTGGGGATTAGGTTTACCAGTTGCTAGAGTTCTCCTTTATATTGTCTCAAAATCAGGGTTTGCAATCTAAGTTACCTTGGTAACAAAGCGTTCAATATTCACCGTTAGATGAAAACCTGATTAGATTCAAGCTAATATCTTTCAACTGTTAGATCGAACTTAGCTTGTTATACACAAATGAAATGCACGTTCATTTAAGTTTGTGTAACTGTACCTAAACGTGTACACCTAGTTGGTTAAACAGTAGTTAACCAAATGGTTAGCCATATGAGCACTTTCATATCAACCATATTCATCTTCACCATAACTAGTTCAAATGACTCAAAAGAACTAGTTAGAGAGTTGTTCAATTGCTTAGATCTTATAGAAGTATACAAGACACAATCGAAGAAAAAACGATTTTGATTCACTCGAATCGATTCATGAACTTTATTGCCACGGTTTGCAAATATGCATTCCTTAGTTTATATAAGTTTAAGTTCTCGAATAAACTTTTTTTAGAAAATAACCCACTCAAGTACGCATACCGGTACGCATACTTAAGTACCCCGATTGAGTTTGTTTTCAGTTCAAAAACTCCAGCAGAAATTCACAGGACGTGAACTTCCGGCAGTACGCGTACAGGTACGCGGACTTTAGTTCCCGTTATCCTGAGCAGCAAAGTACGCATACTTTGGTTCAAGGATTTTGGACTTACACACGTATGAGTTCACATACATTGTTTATATCCATTCGAGGTTATATATTCTAAACTCTCATTTCAATCATTGAAACATTCTTAGAGGATGTTAAATAGAGGTTATTCACACACTATTTTTCATCAAACTAATTTTCAAGATATTGAAATAATCAACATGACTTTCGTCACTTGTAAAGATGAACTTGGCCAAAGTGAAAGCTTACCAACACACATTTAGAGAAATAGATAAGCGAGATAAACTCGGCTCGAAATACCAAATGTGTATAATTGAAGTCTATATAACAATACGACTTTTTGTCTCAAATAGGAGATAGAGTAGATAGACTTTTGAGTGATAGATTAGTTCAAGTCTCCACATAACTTTTGCTGATGAAGTTCCACAAGTTCCCTTGAGTAGTTCTTCGTCTTCATTCGATGAACGTCGTGAATTCTAAAGCTCAACTACACTTACTATCCTAATCCGAGAGTTAGCTATAAGTAGACTAGAAATCAAGACTTATAGTTTTGGCAACTAAACTTGACAAACAAGCCTTATATAGCAACGCTTGCGAGTTCGACCGAGCAGTGCTCTAACAATCTCCCCCTTTGTCAATTTTAGTGACAAAACCATCAATACATATGGAATACAAAATAAATAAATTTTATAGCTTCTCTTCCACATGCATGATCTCATTGGTTCTTCAACATTACTCGAAATCTTCGTCACTTCCAAGTACTCCAATGATTCCAAAGATATTCAATGGAACATCATCGTTGTTTAAGATCCATGGCCATAACAATGAGAAAACAAAAGCTCTCAATCATTGTTACACAGTGTCATAGTATTATTACACAGCATCAAAGTTCAATTGTATCACAACTTCGACAACAATACTATGGTGATATGTATCACTCCCCCTTAGTCAATACTCCATCTCACATGGAAACCACTCCCCCTTACATAATGATTCGAAAACTATATGTATTTGTAGTGGGAGCTACACATTAATTCTCCCCCTTTTTGTCAATAAAATTTGCAAAGGTACGAAAACTAGTGGGATCCTAATGAAATTTCCATAGAGACATTTCATGACCAAAAGAAAGCACATATCAACTTTTTAGATGCAATCATATAGCCGAAACTAAATGCATTCATCAAGGAGTTTATAAAGATACAAGATAGCCCCTATAATATTCCACAACCGCACTCCCCACAAAGATTTGACAATTAAGCACAAGTTCAATTAAGAACTCTCCCCCATAAAATGTTATTCCCGAAAGAACAACAAGAGCGACCTTACTTTCACAAGAAAAGAAGGATTTCTTTGGAAAACAACAAATCATATAAGAATATGAATTTGTATCCAAAATACTCAATTAAATTAACCACAAGAGAACCCGTGATTAATTTAATCGGAAATGCTCAACATAAGAGAACTTACAGAGCCGCACAGTATATACATAAAAAAATATGGATCAGGGAAGATCAATACTGCGGAATAAACAAAGATTCATTCTATCTTTCATCACTATTTGCACAATGACATACAATAGACTTAATCTTTGTAAACAAAAGTTCGTCCTTTCTTCCATCAATATTTGCATAATGATATAAAAGGCTTAACTTTTGTTTGTCAAAAGTTCATTCAATCTTTTATCAATACTTGCAATATCGACATATGAAGGACTTAACTTTTGATCACGTATGGGACAATCATAGTTCACGAACGCAAACACACATATCCCATAACAAATTGCAATATATAAAACCATAAAGATTAATACTGCAAAATCATCTTCCAAACAAACTTTAGAATTTAAATAAATAAATCTAAAAACATTGAAGATGAAAATCGTTGGACATAGCTATGTGAAATCACAAAACGGCTATTCCAAACTCTAGTTATTCTTCTTAAAAGCACAAGAATAAAATTCTCATAAGAAGATTTACTAGACAAAATAAAAACATAATCTAAAGCCCAAATAAAACCGATAAAATATGAAAAACTAATCATCATCTTCATTATCGGAGACCATAAGAGTGGCTTGAATCTTATCCATGTCTTCCTTAATTTCTTGAAACTTAGTGGCAATCACAAGTAATTGTTCTTGAACGCACTTTACCTTGGCACTAATCTTATCAACACCTTTAAGAATTTGATGAAGAAGATTCATGGAGGAAGTATCACATGATCCATCAAGGTTGTCACATCTTTGTCTCGTGCAAGTATTCTCCTTCATACGTTTTAAGGTACATGTGCGAACAACCTTGGGAGTTCCAATTGAGTTGCCGATCGGAGCAATCTAGAAGGTGAGACAAATTTGCTCAATCAAGCAAGGATAGCCTAACTTCTTGTTGGGAGAAGTCATTGAAAACATTTGATAAATGATAAACCCATAAATGTCAAGACTTTGAGTTCCCGTCTCAAGGAAATAGACCAACTCCACAAACTCATGACTCCAATGAGAATTCTCAATCGTGGAGGGACAAAGATTAGAAATACCAAGTTTTCCAAAAGACATCAAGGGAAGACTAAGATTATTGGTAGGAAATTTTCCCATATTCCAATCAACACTCTTACCACAGAGACCAATAGAAATGGTTTCATAAGAAGGTCTTTCATTACTAGGTCTTGGTAGGCGAAAATTTCCCAAGGGGATTTTAGTAATCCTTGAAATCAACTCTTTATTTACATGAATCCTTTGTCTATTTACCATGGTCTTGAATTCCATGTCATTACAATTAACATCATAGATGTTAGCATATAAGATTCTAGTAAGAGTGTCAAATCCTTCACCAAGACCATCGAAGATGTTACCAAGATTGAATTTTTCAAAACAAACCAAATCCTCTTTATGTCCACTAGTAAAATCCAACTTCTTTTCTAGAATAAACCCTTTAGAAGAAATTCTTTCAAAAACATTCTCACAAGAATCATTGACAAATCTAATTCTAATGGAATTTTGATCTATTGGTAAATTCTTGCTAGAAAAGGATGAAGAACCCAAATTTTTTGAACCCTCTTTTGAAACCTTGAAATTCTTCATGAGATCTTAAAAATCAAGAGATAAGTGGAAGAGATGACTTACTTGATATGCTTCTTGAAAACCCTTTTACTCCTTTTGACTTCAAGAAGATTAATGGAGCAAAAACATGAACCCTAGAAAAGCTCACGTACGCGGACGAGAAGAAAGGTACGCGTACCAAGCTTCTTATAAACCCGCACTTGGGCTTGGACCCGTTTCTTAACCGCGACCTACAAGAGGAATGTAGGATTTCTTTGGTGTTTCAAACACCAAAGATATGCAACTTGCGAAGACACACAAATGTGCAAACCGACAGTGTAGTAGAAAAAAGGAAAAATTAACCCAGGTACAAACAAATCAAACTGTTTCTTGCCCCATCTCAAGATATATACAAATGGGGTAACGCCAACAAGTTACCAAGTGGCGAGATGTGCAGATCCTCATGCACTACTTCCGGTTGATATTTGTGAGGAGTCCCAGTGATATAATCATAGTAATGATGATAATCAGGGTTAACATAGCTTCCTAGCTTCCTTTTCATATGATCAGAAAGAAGATTTTTCTGATGTCTTACACCTGTGTCAACATGAGAACCCGTTTTATTAGACTCACCAGTGTTGACAATGTGTTTAGTTCGTACATCATGATTGCATGATTTTACATGTACCGAACTTTTATCGGATAGATTCTTATTCTTAACCGAGTTAAGCTTTTCTAAGAATCTAAAAACGTTTTCAAATGCTCTAAATAGATCTTTGTCAATTGATCCATCACGATAGTATTCCTCAAAGAGATTAAGAGTTAATATCGTGAGATTCCAAATCTTTGAGCGTAAAGAACGTTTTTTCAATCTTCCTTTTTTATTTTTTCCTTTAGATTGTTTCTCATCATCTAAGCTTTCCAATGATATAGATGAGGCGAGATTATCACAAGAGACCACAGGTCTAATAAATAATCCATGAACAATATTTATGGAATTCTGGCGTGCGTTACAGATTCCAAGAGCGAGTTTACTAATGGAGTTTCCCATAGAGACAGACCTTTAGGAAACAGTCAAACACAAACTTATTAGGTTTATAATGTTTGCCTGCTCTGATACCAATTGAAAAAGTGGGGGTACAACAACCTCACCCAATAATTCGCTTAGCAATCTGTATGGACTAACTCCAATATACTTTTAAGAGAATCAACTACACAGTCATACTCAATCTTAATAAAAAGTAAATCAAAAAGTTATATCTCAATTTCTCGATTCAATACTTACTCAAGCAAATAGAAATCTGCGAGTCTAATTGAATACAAGAGAAATTAACTTGAACGGTACCAAAGACCAATGTTCAAGTATCAATCAATTTCAATCAACAACCAAAGGTTGGATTTACCAATTGATCGATTCAATGCACAACCTGTGATATTTCAATTATATAACAAAATATAATGCGGAAAAGAAATAACACAGACACCATAAGTTTTGTTAACGAGGAAACCGCAAATGCAGAAAAACCCCAGGACCTAGTCAAGATTGAACACACACTGTATTAAGCCGCTACAGACACTAGCCTATAACAAACTAACTTCGGTCTGGACTGTAGTTGAACCCCAATTAATCTCACACTGATCAAAGGTACAGTTGCGCTCCTTACGTCTCTGATCCCAGCAGGATACTACGCACTTGATTCCCTTAGCTGATCTCAGCCACAACTAAGAGTTGCTACGACCCAAAGTCGAAGACTTTAATAAACAAATCTGTATCACACAGAAAAGTCTACAGGAATAGATAAATCTATCTCCCACAGAAATACCTACGAGTTTTGTTCCGTCTTTTGATAAATCAAGGTGAACAGGAACCAATCGATAACCCAGACTTATATTCCCGAAGAACAACCTAGAATTATCAATCACCTCACAATATTCTTAATCGACTAGCGAAACAAGATATTGCGGAATCACAAACGATGAGACGAAGACGTTTGTGACTGCTTTTCTATCTTGCCTATCAGAGAAATTAATCTCAAGCCAATCTTATAATTGCACTCAATCACGATGGAAACAGCAAGATCAGATCACACAACTACAGAGAAAATAGTTAGGTCTAGCTTCACAATCCCAATGAAGTTTTCAAATCGTTAACCTACAAGGTCTCGGTAGAAACCTAAGGTTAAAGGAGAATCGACTCTAGCTTATACAACTAGTATCACACAGGAGGTGTGGGGATTAGGTTTCCCAGTTGCTAGAGTTATCCTTTATATAGTCTCCAAATCAGGGTTTGCAATCTAAGTTACTGATAGACGCATTTATGTGTCTATGTCATCTCTATTGTGTATATTGTTAGTACCCATTTTTGTACTTATTTTGGTATTTTATCTCTTTGTAGGTTTTTTTGGAGAAATAAGCTTTTGCGTCGAAATTGGCTCGAAAAGTTGATAAATGCAACCCAAGGGACGAGTGTTATGCGGACTCCAGCAACGGATAAGGGGCGACCATTGGATAAGGGGTAACCTTTCCCCTTCACGTTAAAATTTTGA
>JAJJMB010000948.1:3450348-3529575 GCA_023531105.1 Papaver atlanticum
AATATTGGAAAATTGATTTTTATTGAGTAGTTGTGAATTGTTTTGATGGAACATGGTAGGTTTTAAAACTTTTGATGTTTCATGCTTGATGTTTACAATTGTTACTTCAAAAATTTATTAGGGGCAATAAATTAGAATCACTTTAAAAGCAAGAATTACATGAATATTGATTAGATTGTATCACTTAATTGATCAATGGTGGAATCCAAAGTCTCGGTGTCTTTTTATAATTTGATACAATTTTATTTGAGTTATTTAATTTAATTTAAGTCTAAAAAAAATCCTTCACAAGTCTTAGAGTTCGAATCTTTTTACCACTACAACTACAAAACACATCAGTTACCTTGGTAACAAAGCATTCAATATTCACCGTTAGATGAAAACCTGATTAGATTCAAGCTAATATCTTTCAACCGTTAGATCGAACTTATCTTGTTATACACAAATGAAATTCACGTTCATTTAAGTTTGTGTAACTGTACCTAAATGTGTACACCTAGTTGGTTCAACAGTAGTGATGTGATTTTAAAGTTGTTGTAGTAAATGAGTTCAAACTCTCGGACTTGTGAAGATTTTCGATTTCATACTTAAATAACATTAAAAATAAGAAGAAAACTTGATTCAAAATTTGATTTCAAGATATTAAAATAGACCAAGGCTTCGGATTCCACTGTTCCTTCTAGTTGATTGGTTTACAAAGATATTTCTGAAATTATTATTAAGCTCTTTTTCTCATTAATTCACTTTTAATCTATAAGGTGTCCAAATATTAAATTGTAATCCCTAAGCATGAATTATCAGAGAATTGATTCTAAGCATAACGCATCGAATTGATTCACAACTAATTAAGAAAACCAATTTTATCTTGAATTATGTTGATCCTAGTGAATTAAATAAAATAAATAATTAAGGAAATTGTAAAAAGAATTTACCAATCAAACATGAGTGAATAGTTTCCTCCTTTGCCTTGGTTGCGCGAGAATTAGCTCCTCATATTAGAAATATGCTCAAAAGTTGATTTCATTGATCAAAAATTGTGAGAAGTATAAAAGCAGTGAGTTTCGTAACAAATATAATTGTTACAGAACCTACTGTTACAGAGAAACAGAACTGTTGCGAACTGAAATTAATTGTTGGAAGAATCGTTACAAAAGGTATTGAATATGAAAGCTACGGCAACAGTTTCTGCGACTTTGTTTCTCCGCGGTTCTGTGTTCTTCTTCTTCCTCTCGCCTATGTTCTCTGCAATTTTTCTTTCTGCTCTGTTCTCGGCTCTTATAGCTACCCCAAGGTCTCTATCCCCTTCCATGGAACTCAAACCTTTATATTTATACACAACATGACTCCTAACTCTCTCGGATATCTTCCCATAATCTCCTTCTTTCCTTCGACCAAAAGTCACGGACTTTCACTATTTCTTTTCTTCTTTACGCGATGAATTGCTCCAAACTTTCCAAATTTGATGTGTACGAATCTTTAGGAGAATCTTGACTCCACTTTCACACGTAACTTCCTTAAATAATTTCTCCAGAAAATCCGAGACCTTCACATACCCTGTTTTACAGAACGTCCGTGTAACTCCATGAAGTAGAGTGATTTCAAACCTATTACCATTCCTGTTTAGTATTTACACGTCATTCCCAATCCACTTCTAATTCAAACGCCGACAAAATCTCGTTAATCTCCAATTCAGAAACAACGCAGTTGAATAACCATTTTTCCCGTCAAATATGGTTGCTTCATATGAACAACCCAGCCCAAGTTGGTCGAATATATCACGCATAGCAAGCCTGTTTTGGCCTAACAGATCAATCCCAATCAAAATCATCAATTGAATCTCCTCCAAACACTTCCAAATTCGGAACCCTAATTCTGCCATGCCATTAAAACAACAATTTTCCCGCCTTTAACCTGATTTGAATTTGAGAAGAAAGTTACCTCCCCCTTATCCTTTGATAGGGTGTAAATAGAAGGTGTGCTACCCCTTATCAACTGGGTGCCCCTTAATAATTGAAGTACCCCTTATCCAAACTGAGAGTCCAAATAGCAGGTGTCCTTCAGGTGCATTTATCAACTTTTCGAGCCGATTTCTCCAAAAATGTTTATTGCCCAAAAATACCTACAAACACATAAAACACCATAATAAGTACAAAAATGGGTACTAACAATATACACAATAGAGAAGAAAATGGACACATAAATGCGTCTATCAAATACCCCCCAACTTATTATTTGCTAGTCCCGAGCAAATCAAAACTACAAAATAAAATCCTAACTCACTGTCGCAGGCATCGCGATTGCACTTAGCGTGTGCAACAAGCCTTTAAACCCCTATGTGGCCCTAGTGGCCGAGTTATAGTCTCGGGAGGGTTTACAAGAGGTGTACCCACAAAACCTTTACTCCAGACCCTAGCTATCTACGCAGAACCTTGGAATGCACTAAAGAACCTCCTTGGTTGGCATACTTATTGATTACGGGAGGAGGTACCCTGATGCGAAATTCCAATTGTTGTACACGAGTTTGCACTCAAGCATACTAAATTCATATATAAGTGACAGAGCTCTACTCAGATAGTCGCACTATGGACATCAATATCCGGAGTCAACAAATCACATGGATAGATTAAGAGATGGATATAAAAAAACATAGATGGTTTTGATGTTGACTAGGTGAACGGTGTTTCTCATAACTGTCTGAAGGCCATTGCAAAAATGAACCTATCCTAATGGACTGAAATACTGGTCTGACTAATATCAACACAACTTGCATATACAAGGGAACCAGTGGTCGATAATCCTAATTCTAGATCAACTCGTCTGGCATATACAAGGGAACCAGCGGTCGATTTATTGAACACATATTTATTTATTATTATTTTTAAGAACTAACAACATGATTAGATCTTGTGGATCCAAGCGCATGCTTCTTGTCAGCAGATTACATGGTAATTCCCGTGGATCCTGCATTCCACGCTTGTTTAGGCGACGGAGACAGGGAGAACACACACATATTGCTATCCAAGTGTTAATATTTATTCCGATTGGTCTATTGGTCTGTTTTTTTTTTTTTTTTTTTTTTAATCTCAATCATTCTATTTCACCCTAGCAGTGGTAACAACTTGAATCGTGAGCCCCACCTAATCACTTAGAGAAACATTTTTAAAAAGAAAATAAAATAAAAACAGAAGTGAAAAGGACTCAACGAGATATGGCGAAACTATAATGTTATTTCTAACACCTGATCTCTGTGCTTTTATGAATAGACTCTTATAGATGTTTCCATCTACTCAGATTGGTTCCTCAACTCCTACAACCAAGATGCTTCCATCCACTTAAATTAGTTAGTGTCATCCTTAATAGGCATAAATTTCTAGGCTCTTGAGTTTAATAATGCAACTAAAAAGTTTCTCCCATACCCCCAAACTTAAATCTAACATTGTCCTCAATGTTCTCCGAGATTTTTGCGGACGGCTCTAAATATCTCCGTGATTTTGCAGAGAGATTTGAATCCCTCCGAGATTTTGCAAACGGCTCAAAATCTCTCCGTGATTTTGCAGAGAGATTTGAATCCCTCCGAGATTTTGCGGACGGTTCAAAATCTCTCCGTGATTTTGCAGAGAGATTTGAATCCCTCCGAGATTTTGCGGACGGCTCAAAATCTCTCAGTGATTTTGCAGAGAGATTTGAATCTCTCCGAGATTTTGCGGACGGCTCAAAATCTCTCCATGATTTTGCAGAAAGATTTGAATCTCTCCGTGATTTTGTGGACAACTCAAAATCTCTCAGTAATTTTGCAGAGAGATTTGAATCTCTCCGAGATTTTGCAGAAGGCTCAAAATCTCTCAGTGATTTTGCAGAGAGATTTGAATCTCTCCGAGATTTTGCGGAAAACTCAAATTCTCTCCGTGATTTTACAGAGAGATTTGAATCTCTCAGAGATTTTGCAGACGGATCAAATCTCGCGGGGATAACCAGCGTATCGCGCGGGGATGTCCTATGAGTTATCCGGAAACCTCAGTAAGTCGAGTCAGAGCCTAGAGCAGATATGACCAGTGTATCTCGCGATGATGTACTAGGAATCAGTCCTTGATCTAAAATAGGGTGAGTCGTGCTTACATGAGATATGTATATCTCCGCTATGAGTCATAAGTCCGCTAGGGACGTATTTACGCATCTACAGAGCCTACATGACCAGTAGCATCTCGTTGAGGATGTATCCTAGGAATCATGGAATTACAATCAGCTACGTCTCGCGAAGAAATGCTGGAATTGTGGCTGTTATGGTTCATAAGTCTGTCGGGGACGTTTTACGCTCTACAGAACCTACGTGATCAGCAGTATCTCATTGAGGATGTGCACAAGGAATCACGGCATCACGACCAGCAGTGTCTCGCGGGGACGTATACTAGAAATCGTGGCTAAGGATGCTTTGGGGGCCAAGGGCTTAATCTCTCCCATGAGAGTTGAATTCTGTCTATAGGGTTGAAATGCAACTTTTGTCCCTTATCTAAATTTCACCATCTACACTCGGAATGTTTCGTATTGATCATTCGATCACTTAAAAATTACTTTGAAGCTAAAAGTTTGCGTGAGACAGCTATTGTTGTCTTCTAAAGAATGTTTCAATGATTGAAATGGGAGTTTTGAACTATTAACCATGATTGGATATAGCACAGTATGCGTACTTGTATGCTAACTGTTGCAAGTTATTCCAAGTCCGGGAACCATAGTATGCATACCCGTATACGTACTGGTTGGATTAATGAAAGTCCGGGAACTTAGTATGCATACTCGTATGCGTACTGGCATAAAGTTCATGTCCGGAAATTTCAACTGAGTTTGGAAGGTATGCGTACCCGTTCACATACTGGCGAACCCAAACTTAGTCCGGTCACTTAGGTATGCGTACCTGTTTGCATACTTGAGTAGGTTATGTTCTAAAATCGGTTTGTTCTTGAACTAATATATTTATATAATAAGGAATGCAATCTTTTGCAAACAGTGAATATAATGTTCATGAATTGATTCGAGTGAATCAAAATCGATTTTGGTTCAATTGTGTCATGTATATTTCTATGAAAATATAAACAATTGAACAACTCTAGAACTAGTTTCATTTGAGTCATTTGAACTAGTTATGGTTAAGATGAATAAGGTTGATATGAAAGTGTTCAAATGCTAACTTCGGTTAACTATTGTTGAGCCAACAAGGTGTACACGTTTAGGTACAGTTACTCTTATCTAAATGAAGTCACTTTTCATTTGTGTGTAACAAGCTAAGTTCGATCTAACGGTTGAAAGAGCAACTGGGAAACCTAATCCACACACCTCTTGTATGATACTAGTTGCGACTAGAGTCGATTCTCCTTTAACCTTAGGTTTTTCCAAAACCCTATAGGTTAACGACTTGAAGACTTCATTGGGATTGTGAAGCCAGACCCAACTATTTTCTCTGTAGTTGCGTGTTCTGATCTTGTTGTTTTCTATCGTGATTGAGTACTATCTTCTCTAATATTTGCTCGAGATTTAAACTCCGATAGGCAAGATAAAAAGTAGTAACAAACATCTTCGTCTCATCATTTGTGATTCCATAATATCTTGTTTCGCTACCATACGATTAAGATTATTGTGAGGTGATTGATATTACTAGGTTATTCTTCGGGAATATAATTCCGGTGTATCAATTGGTTCATGTTCACCTTGATTTATAAAAAGACGGAACAAAACTTCTAGGTATTTCTGTGGGAGACAAATTATCCATTCAATAACATTTCTGTGTGAGACAGATTGGTTTATAAAGTCTTCGAATTTGGGTCATAGCAACTCATAGTGGTGGATGAGATCATCTAAGGGAATCAAGTGCGTAAAGTCCTGTTGGGATTCAGAGACGTAAGGAACGCGAATGTACCTTGATCAGTGTGAGATTGGTTAGGGCTCAACTACATTCACGTCCGAAGTTAACTTGGAGTAGGCTAGTGTCTGTAGCGGCTTAATACAGTGTGGTGTTCAAATCTGGACTAGGTCCCGGGGTTTTTCTGCATTTGCGGTTTCTGAAAAGACGAGGGTACCCAAATATGCCTCAATCTAAAACTTTTCCAACTATAAGTCTTTTCTACGAAAGTGATTATCTATGGACTGAGTCGAGACAATACAACTAATCGGCTCACACTTCGTGTGATCGTCTACGGATTAGAGATCAAGACAATACGACAATAAGATAACTTGTGTGATTGACTATGGATACAAGATCGAGACAATACAACAACGAAGTATGTTTACTTGATAATAGGTTCGGACTTAACAAAACACAATAGGATTGCTATCAAGTAAATAGGAATTAACGTTTGTGTATTTTACTTCTAATTATAATAAAACAATTATAATTGCGGAAATAGAAAAGTAAAAGACACAACAAGATTTTGTTAACGAGGAAACCGCAAATGCATAAAAACCCCGGGACCTTGTCCAGAATTGAATACTCTCAAGGTTAAGACGCTATACAAAATCAAAACCAACTTCGTATAGTTAAGACCAAGCAACTAAACCTATAGTTCACCTAGTTCCGCCTGTATCCCTGCGCCTCCAACAGTACAGGAACAACAAATCTGTTCGGTAACAACTCTTTTCAAACAACGTGATATGAGGTTTACAAAAGGCTCTTCCGTTTATCCCAATAAACTCCTTTGTCAGGTCCTTAGATCTATCTTTTCAACAACTACCAAAGTAATTGTTAAGACTATGCAATCAATACTTTGAATCACAAAGAAATGTATTGATGCTGATGTACTCAACTAATCAGTCCAATCTTTCGCAAAGATAAACCGATTATAGTTGGATCCCTTTCCAGCCGAAACAAGTATTGTGCACACCAAAGATTATGAACCCAAATAAGAAATCTTCTCCGTCTTCAAATCTTCTTAGATCTTCAATAAACACCTGCACACAATCAACTTGAATCTCTTGTGATCAATCACACACAGAAGGGAGTCTGTTAACAATGGATTATCACAAGACATCTTTAGATCTACAAACAGTCTAAAGATCTCCCGTCGAAACTTCAATATAGTTTGAGTGAATCTTATATCAGAAGAGAAGATACTCAAGCATAAACAAACTAGGTGCAATCAAAGTTCAACAAACGTTAGTCAATCAAATCAATCGAAAACTAATGATAAACTGCAATTATCTATTTTCCCACCAACGGTACTCGTAGAACTTCACAATCCTAAAGAAGTCTTTAAAACGAGCGGTCGTAAGAGATTTCGCCTAATTAGGGTACTTTCCTCTCCGAATAGATGGCTCCACCAGTAACAACACAACTACGTAGTTTTGCTTGATCTGAGGATTAGTTTGCTTGAAATGCAAACTTCAATATTTATAGACCAAGTAAGTTTGGACACCAAGGAATTTCCAAAACCGAATATTCTCAAAGATATGCAATAAGGGTAAAAACGGTTTTCATAATTCCTGAAAATGCACTGTCCAAATATTGACCGAAAATCTCAGTAGAAAATCTCCAACTAGCAAATGCACATTACTAATTTTTATTTTCTAAAGATATGCATTTTAATTGCTGGAAATTAAAAGCATATAAAACTAAAAACCCTAATTAAAAGATTCTCAATTTATTTCGATCTGGGATTCTCCTTTAGCTATTAAGGAATATCTTTGAACAATAAAAGGTAAGAATTACTACACGTGTTCAAAGTATGTCGACATCTTAACTTTGTAAATCCTTTTTCATATTTACAATCTTGGAACCGATTTTCCACACTTCCAAACAAGTTTAGAATTGGTTCATCTGACTTCCAAGAACTATGTGATTGATTATCCTATCAAATCACCAATCATGGGTTTCAGGGTTCTACCAAAACAAGTTTCGATTCTACCTCCATGTGGGTACTAGAATTAGTCACGCTAGTTACCAAAACTTGGTTGACCAGGTACTATGATCGGTTCCCACATATATATGGTATCTAACTTGTATTTGTTGCACATGTTCATAGGATCGATTCCCCAATAACTAAAAACTTGTTTCACCTCTTACAAGGATTGATTCCCCTTTGCTTGTGATCGGTTGCACCTCTTACTAGGATCGGTTCCCCAATTTCTAGAGTTGGTCATACCAATTACAACAAATCGATCATACCATCTTAGGTGATTACTTAAGATCGGTTTCACTAATAAAAGTCATACCAATACAAAAGTCAGGCCTTGTGAATAGTTTTACCAAGATACATAAACAAGCTATGAGCGGTTATACTAAACACACATATTGGTAATCCAAAGATTTGCAATGAATAACAATACCAATAAGCCTAGCGATTTCCCTTTCGATTCATAACACAAGTTTATGAATTGTACTTCCTTTAAATGAACGTAAAACATTGTTTCCTAGGACGAAATCTTCACCCACACCCATACATAATCACAATAGCATTCATACGATTATGTCGATGTCTTATATACGAAGTTCAAAAGATAGACGTTATACTTCGTATTATAATTCCTTAATACTATGTCTAACTAGAGTATAATCATTCACAGCTTCGCAGTTATGTTTTCAATATACACGACTTGAAAGATACGTTAGCAATGAAACAGTTCAAGTCAAATATTACTAACCTCAAGAGGAAGGATGATGTCGTTTTTGTCGATCTTTACTTCTTCACATTATTCAAGTCTTCACGTAATACTTGTAAGTCTCATATCCTAGTAACTTTCTAGCTAACCTATACGAAGTTGACTCTAGTAAATAATCAAGAGACTCTTTAAGTGAGTTTTGATTCACTAAAATATGACAACCAAATTTGACGTACCAACGCTTGGTGAGTTCAACCGAGCTATACTCTAACAATCTCCCCCTTTGTCAATTTTAGTGACAAAACTCTTACATCATATGGATAAACAAATTACAAGAATTCATTACACATACGTTTGATTCCCAAATTCATCAGCATAATAACCTATATACATTCAATCCATAAATGCCGTTGTTGACATTATAATAACAAAGTTAATACTCTCCCTAAAGGTAAGATTCCACACGTCTTTGTTATTCTCATCATCATATGATATGTTACTCCCCCTTAGTCTATGCTTTTCCTTTCCTTAGTGATACAAAAACACTTGTTTACTCCATATATTTCTCCCCCTTTTTGTCACAAAATGACAAAGGTACGAGCAAATAAAGGACAAACATAAAAGATCTTACAAATCTCAAAAGACTTGCAAAACCTATAAGAGTTAAGCACGAGGGTTCCACACACCATTTTTGATAACCAATATCAAAACCGAAACTACAAAGTAATTTTGTTTTGATATATTACCAAGGAAACAAATGCCCAAAGCAATTTTCCCTAATAGTTTAGCAAACCAAAAATCGACTAAGCACCTTAGTTCCTTTGCTAAACCGATTGTACAAATAAAATCACTTGTTCGATAAGACCAAAATAAAGATCAGAATGAACTCTATTTTTCTCATCAGGCTCTAGTTATTCTCATCAATAACTTAGACCTTTCACTTTTAAACAAGACAAGTACTAGGTTAGTTAACTAGCATTTCTTGTTAAGAAATTCGATTAGACTTGAATAACCGAAACCTCCACTTTGATAAGTCTAACTAAGATCAGAATTAACTTGTTTAGTCCAATCCGGAATCGAATTGGACTAAACAATTCATCCCAAAAACTCTTTTGTTAAGCCGTAAATAATTCATACAAACCAAATAAATCAACTTGCATAATTATTTACCTCAATCGGAAGCAATTGAAACAAACATAGACATTATAGTACCGCAATTGCACCGAAATTTGTAAGCCTAAACAATTGATACCAAACAATAAAGCAAGATAACAATAGTTTTTCTTAACCGGAAACAACTGAATCACACACACATCCATACACAAATAATGGAATAAATATCAATTGTACCGAAATTTTGGTAAGCAAAAGCAATAAATATATGCAATAAAATCAAGCTTTTCTTAAACAGGAAAACGATTAGCTAACAAATTCGTTACCTAAAATTCCACATCCTCTTCTCCCCTTAAGATATATCATTAAGCACCAGTTCAAGATAGAACTCTCCCCCGTTGTATTGTCATCCTCTCGCAAGACAAAAGAACAACAACAAGGACCAACCTTTACCAGGGAAAGGTTGAAAACCGGTTTTAACTAATGCAATACAAAAGTTGAAACCCCGAAACACAAGTTACTAATGTACCTTGACAATGCCGATAGACTTCCTTAAATTTTCGAAAGTTGCCCTGTCTAAGGGTTTAGTGAGAATATCAGCAAGTTGACGTTCAGATGGCACATATTCCAGTTTGATAACTCCATTCTCATATAATTCTCTAATAAAGTGATATCTAATATCTATATGTTTAGTACGAGAATGTTCAACTGAATTTTCAATCAGGAAGATAGCGCTTGAGTTATCACAAAGGATGTTCATAGTTGAAATATTTATTCCGTAGTCAATGAGCATTTGCTTCATCCACAAAAGTTGAGTACAACAAGTACCGGCAGCAATATATTATGCTTCACAAGTTGACAAAGACTATGAATTTTGTTTCTTGCTGTGCCAAGCTACAAGATTTTGGCCAACATAAAAGCATCCACCAGAGGTGCTTTTCCGATCTTCTACACATCTTTCCCAATCTGCATCTGAATATGAAACAAGGATGTTGTTCGTATCCATAGAGTATGATAAACCATAATCTAGGGTACCATTAACGTATCTTATGATTCATTTTACGGCTTTTAGATGTGATTCTCTAGGATCCGCTTGAAATCTAGCACAACATCCCACACTAAAAGCAATGTCTGGTCTTGTTGCAGTTAAGTACAGCAAACTTTCTATCATAGATATGCATAATTTCTGATCAACTGATTTTTCTCAAGGATTTGACTGAAGTTTTCCGGTAGTTGGCATTGGAGTTGCCATAGGTGTTGCACTTTTTAGTTCGAATTTTTCAACTAAATTCCTTGCATATTTTTCTTGAGAAAGAAGAATATTGTCTTTTTGTTGCTGTATTTGCAAACCAAGAAAATATGATAATTCTCCAACATTGCTCATTTCGAATTCTCCACTCATAAGATTCAGAAATTCATCTGTTAGAGATTTTGAGGTGGATCCATAGATGATGTCATCTACATATATTTGTGCTACATGAACATTTTTTCCACTCCATTTGGTGAAGAGTGTCTTATCAGCACCACCTCTAGAGAATACTTTTTGAAGTAAGAAGGATGTCAACTTATCATACCAAGCTCTTGGAGCTTGTTTTAAACCATATAAGGCCTTTTTAAGTTTAAAGACATAATATGGGAATAATGGATCTTCAAATCCTTTGGGTTTAGCAACAAATACCTCTTCTTTTAAATCCTCATTCAGAAATGCAGATTTAATGTCCATTTGAAAGAGTTTTATCTTAAGATAACAGGCATGAGCAAGTAAAAGTCTTATTGATTCTAAACGGGCAACATGAGCAAAAGTTTCATCAAAATCAATACCTTCAATTTGAGAATATCCTTGAGCAACGAGCCTAGCTTTTTTTCTGATAATTGTTCCGAATTCGTCTGATTTGTTCTTGTAGATCCACTTTGTTCCAACAATGTTTACTCCTGTCGGCTTAGGAACGAGTTCCCACACTTCTTGTCTTTTGAACTGGTTAAGTTTTTCATGCATTGAGTTTACCCAAGCAGGTTCACTGAGTGCTTCCTTAATATTTTTCGGTTCCATTGAAGAAAGAAAACATTAATAGTGACAGACATTCTGAAGTTCTCTTCGAGTCATAACTCTAGCATTGGCATCTCCAATGATGTCTTCAGTAGAGTATCTTTGATGTACCCACTTAGCAGGTTTTTGGACAATATTTTCAGTATCATTGGGTTGTTAAACAATACTTTCATTATCGTCTTTATCATCTATGTCACTAATTAAAGGAACAATTGATGGTTCTTCTTCAAAATGTTTTTCTTTAATTACAGTTTCAGAGGGAGGAAGCTCTGCTGAAGTGTGATTGTCTTTACAAAAGTCACTAATGTCATCAATAACTACGTTAATTGATTCCATCATGAGTTTGGTTCTGAGATTGTATACCCGGAAGGCACGACTGTCAGAAGCATAGCCAAGAAAAATTCCTTCATCACTTTTGGAATCAAAATTTCCTCTATGTTCGCTGTCTTTGAGAATATAGCATTTGCTTCCGAAAACCCTTAAATAGCTCAGATTAGGTTTTCTTCCATACCATAATTCATGTGGGGTATTTAGAGTTTTGGATCTTAAATAAACTCTGTTTATAAGATAACAAGCTGTAAATACGGCTTCCCCCCAAAAGGTTAATGGTAGGTTTTTATTGTGAAGCATTACTCTTACCATTTCTTGAATATTTCTATTCTTTCTCTCAGCTACACCATTTTCCTGAGGTGTAATAGGAGCATAGAATTGATGAGTAATTCCAAGACTATTGCAGTATTCATATACTTTCGTATCCTTGAATTTTGTACCACGATCGCTCCTTTTCTTCTGAAGTTTGCGACCTTGTTCATTTTGAATTCTATTCACAATAATTTTGAACTCCTCAAGAGTGTCATTCGTGTGCTTCAGAAAAGAAACCCATGTAAAACGTGTGTAGTCATCTACCATTAAAGCATACTTATTTCCTCCAACAGTTGCTTGTTGGATTGGACCAAATAGATCCATATGAATAAGATCGAGAGGAGCACGAGTGACTATGTCTCGAGAAAGTTTGTGTGGAATTTTTCCTTGCTTACCCTTTTGGCATGCACCACAGACACCTTCTACTTTAGCATTTATTTTTGGAACGCCTTTGACAAGTTCATGATTAATGAGCTTTCCTAGCATTCGGTAGTTGATATGACCAAAGCGTTCATGCCACAAATGAGTTGACTCAACTTTAGTCAAGTTACAATACAAATTGGACTGTATATAAAGTAGATAACAATTGTTCATACTTCTACTTCCTCGAAAAATTATTTTTATGGACTTATCTTCATAACTTCTCATATTGAAGATAACTTTGTGACCTTTATCACAAATTTGACTAACTGACAGAAGATTTGCTTTCATTCCTTTAACATAAACAACATCATGAATTTCGGAAATACCTGGAAGTTTGATAGTACCCTTTTTGCTAATCAGAAAACTGCTTCCATCTTCGAAGGTTACCGATCCTCCCTTGTAGTCTTCTGTCTTTGTGAACCAAGAGAGATCACCTGTCATATGTCTACTACACCCACTATCTAGAAACCATTGGAATGGTGAAGTTGTTTTAAGTGCAAATGCTCCAAAACATTTTTCACCAGATTTAGGATGATTCGTTAAGTTCTTATAAAGTTTCTTAACTCGTTCAATCAGACATTTTGTAAAACAAATTCTCTGAATTAAACAATTTCATCCCCTTTTAAAAAGGTTCCTGGGAAATCTCTTATTAGCCTGTTCAAGATGTCGGGATGTTATTATTGAACATCTTTGAGGGTCTCCTGTTTTAGGATCCTCCATGTTCTTCACCAGTTCTCTATTAATCATGATATTACTGATCTCATTAGTATGTGACTGGTTTTGTTTGATATCTTCTTCTAACATCTTAACAAGAGCCGAGAAATATTCTTCAGTGTCTTCTTTAAGACCATCTGGAATCTTTGAAACGTTAATCGAATTGTTCATGTGATTCAATTCTTATAGGATGGATCGCACCAAACACAGATTGTTAGATCTTTTTGTGTTTGCCTGCTTTGATACCAATTGAAAAGACGATGGTACCCAAATATACCTCAATCTAAAACTTTTCCACCTATAAGTCCTTTCTCCGAAAGTGATTGTCTATGGACTGAGTCGAGACAATAAAACTAATCGGTTCACACTTCGTGTGATCGTCTATGGATACGAGATCGAGACAATACGACAACAAGATAACTTATGTGATTGACTATGGATACAAGATCGAGACAATACAAACAACGAAGTATGTTTACTTGATAATAGGTTCGGACTTAACCAAAAACAATAGGATTGCTATCAAGTAAATAGGAATTAACGTTTGTGTATTTTACTTCTAATTATAATAAAACAATTATAATTGCGAAAATAGAAAAGTAAAAGACACAGCAATATTTTTTTAACGAGGAAACCGCAAATGCATAAAAACCCTGAGACCTTGTCCAGAATTGAATACTCTCAGGATTAAGCCGCTATACAAAATCAAAACCAACTTCGTATAGTTGAGACCAAGAAACTAAACCTATAGTTCACCTAGTTCCGTCTATATCCCTGCGCCTCCAAATTGCAGTAAGTCATGCACTTGGAACAATTCCTTTTGTTCGTATTCCAAACAGTAAATGAACAACAAATCTGTTTGGTAAAAACTCTTTTAAAACAATGTGATATGAGTTTGACAAAAGGCTCTTACGTTTATCCCAATAAACTCCTTTGTCAGGTCCTTAGATCTATCTTTTCAACAACTACCAAAGTAATTGTTAAGACTATGCAATCAATACTTTGAATCACAAAGAAACGTATTGATGCCGATCTACTCAACTAATCAATCCAATCTATCACAAATATAAACCGATTATAGTTGGATCCCTTTCCAGCCGAAACAAGTATTGTGCACACTAAAGATTATGAACCAAAATCAGAAATCTTCTTCGTCTTCAAATCTTCTTAGATCTTCAATAAACACCTGCACACAATCAACTTGAATCTCTTGTGATCAATCACACATAAAACGGAGTCTGTTAACAATGTATTATCACAAGACATCTTTAGATCTACAAACAGTTTAAAGATCTCACGTCGAAACTTCGATCTAGTTTTAGTGAATCTTATATCAGAAGAGAAGATACTCAATCATAAACAAACTAGGTGCAATAAAAGTTCAACAACCGTTAGTCAATCAAATCAATCGAAAACTAATGATAAACTGCAATTATCTAGTTTCCCACCAACAGTACTCGTAGAACTTCACAATCCCAACGAAGTCTTTAAAACGAGCGGTCGTAAGAGATTTCGCCTAATTAGGGTACTTTCCTCTCTGAATAGATGGCTCCACCAGTAACAACACAACTAGGTAGTTTTGCTTCCCCTGAAGATTAGTTTGCTTGAAATGCAAACTTCAATATTTATAGACCAAGTAAGTTTGGACACCAAGGAATTTCCAAAACCGAATATTCTCAAAGATATGCAATAAGGGCAAAAACGGTTTTCATAATTCCTGAAAATGCACTATCCAAATATTGACCGAAAATCTCAGTAAAAAATCTCCAACTAGTAAATGCACATTACTAATTTTTATTTTCTAAAGATATGCATTTTAATTGCTGGAAATTAAAATCATATAAAACTAAAAACCCTAATTAAAAGATTCTCAATTTATTTCGATCTGGGATTCTCCTTTAGCTATTAAGGAATATCTTTGAACAATAAAAGGTAAGAATTACTACACGTGTTCAAAGTATGTCGACATATTTACTTTGTAAATCCTTTTTCATATTTACAATCTTGGAACCGATTTGCCACACTTCCAAACAAGTTTAGAATTGGTTCATCTGACTTCCAAGAACTATGAGATTGATTATCTTATCAAATCACCAATCATGGGTTTCACGGTTCTACCAAAACAAGTTTCGGTTCTACCTCCATGTGGGTACTAGAATTAGTCACGCTAGTTACAAAAACTTGGTTGACTAGGTACTAGGATCGGTTCCCACATATATATGGTATCTAACTTGTATTTGTTGCACATGTTCATAGGATCGATTCCCCGATAACTAAAAAATTGTTGCACCTCTTACAAGGATCGATTCTCCTTTGCTTGTGATCGGTTGCACCTCTTACTAGGATCGGTTCCCCAATGTTCAGAGTTGGTCATACCAATTACAACAAATCGATCATACCATCTTAGGTGATTATTTAAGATCGGTTTCACTGATAAAAGTCATACCAATACAAAAGTCAGGCCTTGTGAATAGTTTTACCAAGATACATAAACAAGTTATGAGCGGTTATACTAAACACACATATTGGTAATCCAAAGATTTGCAATGAATAACAATACCAATAATCCTAGCGATTTCCCTTTCGATTCATAACACAAGTTTATGAATTGTACTTCCTTTAAATGAACGTAAAACATTGTTTCCTAGGAAGAAATCTTCACCCATACCCATACATAATCACAATAGCATTCATACGATTATGTCGATGTCTTATATACGAAGTGCAAAAGATAGACATAATACTTCGTATTGTAATTCCTTAATACTATGTCTAACTAGAGTATAATCATTCACAGCTTCGCAGTTATGTTTTCAATATACACGACTTGAAAGATACGTTAGCAATGAAACAGTTCAAGTCAAATATTACTAACCTCAAGAGGAAGGATGATGTCGTCATTGTAGCTCCTTACTTCTTCACATTCTTCAAATCTTCACATAATACTTGTAAGTCTCATATCCTAGTAACATTCTAGCTAACCTATATGAAGTTGACTCTAGTAAATAATCAAGCGACTCTTTAAATGAGTTTTGATTCACTAAAATATGATAACCAAACTTGATATACCAACGCTTGGTGAGTTCAACCGAGCTATGCTCTAAGTCTGTGTTTGTAGCGATCTGACTCTATGGACAATAGTGTTATCTCTGACAAAGCAACACCATTTCAGAAACATTCTGACTTGGTTCAAAGCCTTGAGTCTCCATAGAAATCTCTCACCTCTTCTCTATTGACTGAAACATAGTTCAACTGGGAAAAACGCCTAGATGAACAGTTGGATGATCTTTCAGATAAAAGTGATTCAGATGAGGGACAAGATGTTGATAAGGAAGTCTCACAATATATCAAGCTTTTCGACTATCTCATAAAGAAAAAGAAGTCAAAAGCTTGCTTGGCTGAATTTCTGACTCCTCTCTGTCTAGAAAACAGGAAATTGAGAGAACTCTTTAAGGGATATGATTGTGGTTATAAACTCTTATAATATATTCTTAAAGATCGTGAAGAATATGCGTTCAAAATATTCTGAATGTGATAATCTTAGTCGAAATCTCTTTGTGTTGAAAGAAAGACTTGCAGAAACTGAAGCAAGATATGACTCTCAACAAAAATGTTTTAATGACAGGGAAATTGGCTTTCTCACTAGAGAAAAACAACTGGAGACTGATCTAGCTGTTGCTCTTGATAAGTTTAAATCACTGGAAGAGAATATGAAAAGATTCAATGCTAGCTCTACAAAATTATCCACTATGCTGGGAGCATGTAAAGAACATCGTGATACACGTGGTCTGGGCTATAAAGGAATAGACGCTCCAAGTGCTAGTAAGATCAATTTTTTCTGTGCTAATGAAAAGTTCCTAAGTGAAAATTTCACTGATAACAAAAGTGGAAAACTACCTTTAGCTGCTGATGTTCCTAAGAACAAAGATTGTCAACCTTCAAAAAAAGCTCATATGAGAACAGTCAAAAACATTCCCTTCAACTGTTATAATTGCGGAAACAAAGGTTACCTTGAAAGGAGATGTCGTTTTCGACTACGGAATGAAAAACTTCATAACATTCTTGTATGGATGTCTAAAGAAGTAATCAAACCTGCTTCTCATTATACTAGTGTGAAAGGTCTAGTCTGCAATCAAGAAAAGTGATGTGATGGGCCAATTCTTGATTGTAAATATGACACAAAATATGTTTACAATTGTAAAAGGAAGAATGTTATATGCACGACTGACTCCCTAAATTACTTTGAGAAGAGAAAAAGTCATCGAAGGAAGAAGAAAACTTCAAACTCCTTGTCTCTTGCTGAAGAAAGTCCTAAATCTAAAGTGTCTGTTCTCGAATACATTCACATCAATAATCGTGTCTCGGAGCTCAAGAATTGTATCAATAGACTCAAACGCAATATTAAGGAGGCGAGAAAAACTGCTGCATCAGGTAATACTTGTTCTCCTCTTATTAATTCTCTTGAAAAATCTTGTGATTTTTCTGATGTCAGTCACGAAAGAAAAAGGGGAAATGTCAATACCCTTGATGAGCTACATGCTTGTCAAACTACAACTTGACTACAAACTAATGAGTATCTTCTTTGAGACCGTGTGAGGATGCTCATAATTCTCGAGAAGCCCTACTTCTTGACACAATGGTCTCTATTGTATTTGTTTTTCGGTAATGATCTTCTTACTGTTGAGCCTTGCTCCAGTTAATTATTACATATGTAATATATTTGATCAGTAACTCATGAGAAAATTCTCTTTGTTGCTTACTTTGAAAACCCTCGTTTTTCTTCCTAATGACAGTTGATTTGTTGTCTATCAACAATTATCTTATGATATTTTCTTTTGAGCTAAGATTTTCTGTCAATATGTTTAGAATTTGTTTTTGATTTTTATCAAAACTACTTCAAAATTAGGCTCCATTGTTCTCTGGGTTTTGAACCTGGTTCATATCTATGAGCGTACGTGAAAATGCGGGGGTCTAACAACCACACCCAATAATTTGTTTGGCAATCTGAGAGGACTTACTCCAATACACTTTCTAGAGAATCAACTAGACAGTTACACTCAATCTAGAGTAAAGAATATCAAAGAGTTTAATATCTTTGTTTAACAATGTAATCAGCAAATCAAACAGATAGAAATCTATGAGCCTGATTATTATGTGAAACAACTTGAACGGTACAAAAGACCAATGTTCAAGTGTCAATCAATGTAAATCAACAACCAAAGGTTGGATATTCTAATTGATTGATCTAAACGCACAACCTGTGATATTTAAATTATATAAAAAAATTTAATGAGGAAAATAAATAACACAGACACCAGAATTTTGTTAACTAGGAAATTGCAAATGCAGAAAACCCCGGGACCTAGTCCAGATTGAACACCACACTGTATTAAGCCGCTACAGACTCTAGCCTACTACCAATTAACTTCGGACTGTACTGTAGTTGAACCCTAATCAATCTCACACTGATTCAAGGTACAGTTGCGTTCCTTGCTCTCTGATCCCAGCAGGATACTACGCACTTGATTCCCTTAGCTGATCTCACCAACAACCAAGAGTTGCTACGACCCAAAGTCAAAGACTTGATAAACAAATCTGTCTCACACAGAAAAGTCTATAAATTGAATAAGTCTGTCTCCTACAGAAATACCCAAGAGTTTTTGTTCCGTCTTTTGATAAATTAAGGTGAACAGGAACCAATTGATAAACCGGTATTATATTCTCGAAAAACAACCTAGTATTATCAATCACCTCATAATAATCTTAATACCCGGATCGAGATTGGTTTCCGGAAGTACGCAAACGGGTACGCGTACTTCCAATCCCAGCAAAAATTCTCGGATATGAACCTTTACGCCAGTACGCAAATGGATACGCATACTTAGGTTCCCGGATATCTCAAACCAACCGGTACGCAAACGGGTGCGCATACTATGGTTCCCGGACATGGATTACATATGTGCAAGAGTGCACAACATGACATATCCAATTATGGTTAAGTGTTCTAAACTCTTATTTCAATCATTGAAACTTTCTTAGAGGATGACAATAGCCGTTTTCACACACTATTAGCATCAAAGCGATTTTCAAGTTATTGAAATAATCATAACGAAACATTCCAAGACAAACAACAAATGATTGTATCATACAAACCATGTAAGATGTTACTCGGAAATTTTCTCATGATATAAGATGAACTTGGTCGAAGCGAAAGCTTGCCAACACATATTTCAAGAAATATGTAAGCGAGATATACTCAGCTCGAAAACTCAGATATGTATATAGAAAACTATATCATAATATGACTTATGTCTCAATATAGGAGATAGAGTAGAAATAGACTTTCCAAGTGATAGATGAGTTCAAGTCTCCACATACCTTTTGTCGATGAAGTTCCACAAGCTCCCCTTAGTAGTTCTTCGTTTTCAAATGATGAACGCCGTGAAATCTAAGCTCAACTACATTGTCTATGTCCTAGTCCGAGACATCTATAAATAGGCTAGAAATCAAGACTTATAGTTTTGATCACTAACATTGACAAATATGCTTGAGATAGAAACGCATGCGAGTTCGACCGAGCAGTGCTCTAACAATCTCTCCCTTTGTTAATTTTAGTGAAAAAACTATCAATACATATGGATTACAAAATAAATAAAAATTGTAGCTTCTCATCCACATACTTGATCTCCTTGGCATCTTCAACACGACTCAAAATCTTCGTCACTTCCAAGTACTCCAATGATTCCAAAGGTTGTAAGTTTAACATCATCGTTGTTGAGGATCCGTAGCGATAACAATGAGAAAACAAACGCTCTCAATCAGTGTTATAAAGTGTCATAGTATCATTACACAACATCAAAGTTCAATTGTATCACAACTTTGACAATAATACTATGGTGATATGTATCACTCCCCCTTAGTCAATACTTCATCTCAACATGAAAACCACTCCCCCTTACATAATGATCCGTAAACCATATGTATTTGTAGTATGAAACTACACATTAATTCTCCCCCTTTTTGTCAATAAAATTGGCAAAGGTACGAAAACTAGTGGGATCCTCATGAAATTTTTATAGAGATACTTCATGACCAAAATAGAATACCATATCAACTTATTTAGATGCCATCATAAAGCCGAAGCTAAATGCATTCATCAAGGAGTTTATAAAGATACAAGATAACCCCTATAATATTCCACAGCCGCACTCCCCACAAAGATTTGGAAATTAAGCACAAGGTCAAAAAGAACTCTCCCCCATAAAATGTCATTCCAGAAAGAACAACAAAGGCGACCTTTCTTTTACAAGAAAAGAAGGATTTCTTTGGACATAATCACATGAGAACATGAATTTGTATCCAAAATATTCAATTGAATTAACCACAAGAGAACCCATGATTAATTCAATCGGAAGACACAACTAAATTAGCCACAAGAGAGTGTTCAATTCAATTGGTCATGCTCAACATAAGAAAACTTACGGAGAAACACAGTATATGCACAAAAATGTGGATCGGAGATTGACCAGTACTGCGGAATAAACAAGGATTCATTCTATTTTTTATCACTATTTGCACAATGACATGTAATAGACTTAATCCTTGTAAACACAAGTTTTATCCTTTCTTCCATCAAAATAATGACATAAAAGGCTTTAACTTTTGTATTGTCAAAATTCATTCTATCTTTTATCAATACTTTCATACCGACATAATAGAGATAACTTTTGAACAAGTATGGGATAGTCACACGTTCACGGACGTAAACAACATATCCCATAACAATTTGCAATATGTAAAATCATAAAGATTAAAATTGCAAAGCAATCATCTTCCAAAAACATTAGAATTTAAATAAATCTAAAACATGAAGATGAAAATCGTTGGACATAGCTATGTGTACTCACAATAATGGATATTCCAAACCCTAGTTATTCTTCTAAAAAAAACACAAGAAATAAATTCTCATAAGAAGATTTACTAGACATAATTAAAGTTCTTTGAGAACCTCATACCTTTCAATGAATCCATCATAGAAGGTATCACTGATTTCCTTTATTCTCTTGACCGTAGACACTCCATGTTCGTGAGTTAGAACACAAACTTTACGATCAACAACCCGAGCAAGTTGTCTAGCTTTGACACAGTCCATGATGAGTTTCTTCTGATTCCGTATCAGAATATTTTTATTTGCAAGGATTTTGGCCTGACCATCTAAGAGTTGGTTTATTTGCAGTTGAAGATTTGCAAACTCGACCTTTGAATCGTTTTGAAAACAAGTTAAATCCTTGACAGAATCATTAATCCAGGAGTTGTGTTCCTTCCTAGAAAGCATCTTCTTTAGAACCAACTCTTGAATTAAGTCACGTCCTTGAGTGTCTTCCTCCATATCAAGATGCACACTCTCTTGAGATTCTGCAGAGTTCTCCATATATTTTTGTTAGGGATGGATCAAAAAAATATAGAATATATATATATGTTTGAGAATAGGGAAGAAGCTTCTCATTAAGGAAACCCTATGAACTCACAGGAGGAGGACACGGACATACGTGGACTGGTCTCAAGAGAAAAGAAAAAAAAGGGTTAAGGAAAAATCCAATAAGACAAAACACAGTGTTTGTTAACATAACTCAATAATTACTTAAAATTAGAGCCTGAGTCATGATAGCAGGAATGCAAAAACTCAGATTGATTAACAAGAAAACGCCCTAAACAAAAGACATACAACTAATCTTGAGACCCCCATAACCATCATCCTTGCACCTCTCAAGATAGATTCAAGGATGAGATTACCTAGAATCAGGTAAAAGAGTGAGAGGTGATCTCACTACGAATCATGGGAGAGCTGTACAAGTTTTTTGAGCGTTTCAACTGTGTATTTCCTTCTTTCCATCGATTATAACTTATTCCAGAAGAATTCGTTATAAACCCTTTCAAAAATCCATTGGAAGGATTTTTCTGAGGACTAAGTCTAGGACCTCTAGAAATCGGTTCCAGAAGAGAGGAGTTGGAGGATTTCCATATTCTTGATCGAGACTTACCAGACTTGTTCTTATAAACACATGGAAAATGTTCATTAGTGGCACCAGAGTTTATGCCATTATGAGGAACATGCAACCTGTGATGATTTCTTGAAGAGAGATCATTTTTATAAGATTTCTGGTTTTCTGTAGGCAAGAAACTCACTGTAGATGTCGTCAGACGATTTACTCCGTTGACAGTAGAAAAAAGCAATTTGTGGAGAACAGAAATCTGTTTCTTTCTTGCAAAACAATGAAGAGCATAGTGATTCTTTTCCCCACAGAAGGAACAACATCGTGGATGTGAGACATGATTGCTTTGACCCACAACTTCTTCTGGCACATGCACATTTTGCAAGTGATTCTCAGTAGGTAATTCCTTGGAGGAACTTTTCTTCACGCTAGGTAAAGTTTTGTGAGTATCAGAAGAAGGTGCAGATGATGTTATATTCATCAAGACAGAGTTTTCCTTTTTCAAGGTGTTACACTGTTCTTGGGCACATCGAAGAGCAGCAACAAGTTTCTCTTTTTCCTCACGATAACTATTAATTTGTGATGAATGAGCCTTGACTAGACGTTCTTCTCTAATTGAGTCTTCTTTAACAGTGTTTTCAAGCATACTAATCTTTTCACGCTGTAGAGTAGTTTCTTGAACTAGTTTTTCGATATTGTTAGAGAGGGATTCAATAAAGCTGTAGAGTTCACGTTCCCTTTCAAGGGATTTCTCAAATTCATCAATAAGAAGATCATTTTTTTCTTCAAGAGTCATAATTTTGGAATCTCGAAAATCAATGATTTCAGCTGACTTTTTTAACGATCTGGTGAGTTCCATTTCAGGTTCTGACACGACATCACAAATCTTAATTTTCCCTCGGGATTCAGAAGAATCTACTAAGGAGTTATCCTTTGAGGCAAACCCAAGATTTTTGGTGTAATCCGAACCTTTGGAAGACATATCAATATGCGTTATCTCGTGAGATACTTCTTAGGTCCTCAGAATACAAATTGCAACAAACACAGACTTATGAGGTCTTTAATGTGTTTGCCTTCTCTGATACCAATTGAAAATGCGGTGGTCTAACAACCACATCCAACAATTTATTTGGCAATCTGAGAGGACTTACTCCAATACACTTTCTAGAGAATTGATAGACGCATTTATGTGTCTATTTTCATCTCTGTGTATATTATTAGTACCCATTTTTGTACTTATTATGGTGTTTTATGTGTTTGTAGGTATTTTTGGGCAATAAACATTTTTGGAAAAATCGGCTCGAAAAGTTGTCTAAAGGCACCCAAGGGACATTTGTTATTCGGAATCCAGCAGCGGATAAGGTGCACCCCCTTCTCCTTCACTTTCAAAAACAAAAAAAGGCGGGAAAATTATGTTTATCCATTGAAGATTTTCAATCAGATTTTTGGAGTCATTTCAGAGAGACTAAAGGGATGGAATTGATTGGGATCATTCCTAGGACCCATATAAACGTGGTATGGTCTTTGGTTTCGACCAGAATTGGCTAGAATTCAAGTGTAGAGAAAAACATGCGTGATATTCCTGTAAGATATTTTCAGAATTTTTGGTAATTTTGGGAAGTTTTCTTGTGGCTTATGCGTTCCTAACTTATTATGGGAAGTGAAGGAATGCTCCTGGTGTGTGCAGCACGAGATTAGACGCGTAATTAATCAAAAAATGGAAATTATTCTTTTCTATGCATGGGAGTAAATGAGAATTATTTTGTGTAATTGACGCGTGATTTTTAGGATTTTGGTGTATAAATAGAGTCACAAGGTTCCATAAAAGGGGTGTCGAGAGTTTGGGGTCGAGAGGAGAGCTCAGGAGGCGTGAATGAAGAGTTTTCAGAACTGTGTTGTTGCTGCTGCTGCTGCTCGTGAAGAACAGGGAAACAGCGACGGTTTCTTCAACTGGTTGTAACAGTTTCTTCAACTGGTTTGCAACATTTATCTTCGTTGTAACAGTTTCTTCAACTAGTTTGCAACATTTATCTTCATTGTAACAGTTTCTTCAACCTCTCCTGCAACATTTATCTTCAGATTTGTAACGATTATCTTCATCATAACAGTTGAGAGTTGAAACAGTCGGTCTGTAACACACCTGTGCCGTTGCAGATTTCCTGTTTCATTATTTTCTCTTCTTGTAAACACTTTTTGAGCCATGAATACATATTTTGAGTGTGTTTTCGACATGATAAGTTAAACCCCAACACTGGGACGACGGAGGAGGCCGAATTTCATACATGGGTAAATTTATTTTATGACTTTTGCACTAATATTAATTGAAATATGATTTTGATTAATTAGTTATTATTTTATTAGATGGGTCATGCTTGCTTAGATGTTTGATGTCCCATGCTTACGATTTATAACTAATGTTTTTAGAATCTACCTTGGAAAAAATAAGAGTCCATGTTTACATTTCTTGAGCTAAAATTGTTGAGAATAAATAATTGAACCTTATGTTATGAAAATTGACCGAATCCTTAGTTCCAGTACCTCTTTCACCATTTGTAATATTATTGTATATTTTTATTAAATTTAAAAACTCGAATCTTCACAAGTCTCAACGAACCTTTTACTACAACAAAGTTGAAATCACATCAATTTTTGGCGCCGCCGACGGGGATTTGTTTTTAGATTTAGAGTTTTTAGATTTATTTTTCTTTGTTCTTTTTTACGTTTCTTTGGGTATTTGTCTGTGTGCTACAGGTTTTGGAGTTTGGATCGAAAAGAAAAAGAAGTTGTCAAAGAGTTTGGTGATTTCATAAAGACTTGGAGCTAAAGCTTAAAGCGAAGAACGGAAAGAAGACAAGGGACTTATTTTATTTTATTTTTATTTTTAGATTTTATTTTTAGATTTTTTTATTATTTTATTTTTAATTAGATTTTATTTTTATTTTTAGATTTTTTTTAGAGATTGTAAATAGGACTTTATTTTTGTAAATTTTTATTTTTGAACCTTTTTATTTATTATTTATTTTTTTATTTTTGGAACATTAAACATTGGACTTTAATTATTATTTTTAAACCCTACGGAAGGGTAAAATTTTAAATATAAACTGTATGCAGGGAAGGACGACGATTACGATATCTTCTCGGCCCCTCGGGTTCGTACATGACATAGGAGTCGTGGCCCGAGTCGACTACAACCGTTTCATCGCCCGTCTGGTACGGGAGTTAAGCTTCTAAACACCCGTGAATCCCCTGTCAGCGGGTTTACTGTCTTCCTTAAGTTGCATATATGTTGAGGTTTTGAATACGGACTTTAATTTCCTAGTAAAGGGCAAGGCCAGGCCATACAAGATAAGGGTTCGGATTTCATCACCGTTCTCTTCTTGCCCGCCTTAGGAACACATAACCTACGCGAACCCAAGCTTAAAATACTGATTAGAACGAGACCGATAGGGTAACGAGCTTGTAGGAAAATCATTCAAAGGGAAGTATTGGGTATCTTATTAGCTTAACTCAAAGTTCAAGAAGATTACTGTGAGTCGACTAGAGCCGCCCTAATGGGAAACGTTTCCAAAGAGGTGGGGGTATCAAAGCTCCTCTGAGCTTCCCATACTTCTCTTCGACTCACTTTATTCGGATCGATCTAGAGAGGTTTGCTAAAACGATACCTAGTTTCCTTTTGGAGGAATAAAAGCTGGTCTAGAAACAATCTAAGGGAGCCATCATGCTTTTTGTTTGCTAGATTCAATAAGTTTGATTTGGTCGAGTCAGCCTTGTTTGTGATTGTGTAGAATTCCTCTGTAGTTTGTATTTTCCGGGTGATGAATCTTTTTCAGGAGACGCCACCTGAGATGACGTTACGAGAGTATATGCATAGAAATTCTCATTATCAGGAGACGCCGCCTGAGATGACGTTACGAGAGTATATGCGTAGAAATTCTCATTATCAGGAGACGTCATCTAAAATAACTCTTGGTGAATATATGCAAGGGAAACGACATTGGGATGTTCCAACGGTAAGCGAGGAATCACATCTAATGATCTACGAGAAGTATTATAAACACAGACCGCTTAGTTTGGAACAAAGATTAAGAATTCTTGAATGTCAAAAATTATATTATGATGATGAGGAGGAGGATAGTACTGACGAAGAATCTGAAATATGTAGGCATAGTGATCAGGAAACTATTAATCCAATTGAGCTTTCTAACGATGATATTATTTCTAGTTCAAATCCAAATAATTTTTATGATTATTCACCTATTCAAAAGGACGAGGATTTGATTAGGGATACCACCGTTTTAGACGATCTAGTTTTTCCTTTTGATTACGAAGCCGGTAGTGGTTTAGAGGAACGAGTTTATTCTGAAAATGCCGTTTTAGAGTCTAGCGACTTAGAAACAATAGTCTTATAAGAAGAAGATAGACCCGTAGAGATGAGTAAAGATGCACTACCTTATAATAACTTAGAAGAATCAATTGACCATTTCCAAGAATCTGATGATCTAGAAATTAGGGAGATTGTGACTAGTCTATCTAGAGACACTGAAAACTCTAAGTTTGGGGGTGATTATCACTTTCCTAGTGCCTTACCTTTAACTCTCAGGAAGTCCCCTCACTTAGGACTTGATATCTGTGCCTCGACCATTTTACAAGATTACCTTTATACTCGTTTTCCCGAACCTAATTATGTCCAAGAAGAAGTTCAGTCGTTAGAAACCCATCCTATGGTTGATGTGGTTTGCCCAGGCTATGATACCAAAATTGACTTTGTTTTCCCACCAAATAGTTTTCTTCCAACTGTGGGAACGTTTATATTTCAAATGTGTCACTTATCAAGTTCTGAGACTAAGCCTAAGTACTTTAGGTTAATAGAATCCACACATTTACTTAAGAATGACCACTACTTTCATTGTGGTAAATTATGTAAGTCAAATCTGATTGACTTAGAGGATCCTCAGTTATTTAGGTTATTATTGTGTGCTTCTAAGTTCCTATTTGAGTTTTTCCAGACTTTAGGACTTAATGATTAAGATCCCACCTATGAGGAAATACAGCCAATGAAAATAATTTATCTAGATCCTTTCATAGAACCTGAACCTGAACCACAGTTAGCGATAGTTATCAGGAAACTAGGTAAGGTCATGCGATACTTGTTCACTTTCTTGGCTTATTGTTGTTTCCTATGGTCAGCTCAATTTGGTTTTGAAGACCCAAAGTTATTCCGACTACTGTTATACGATTCGAGGTGACTAATCCTTTCCAATGTCTGGCTGAAGACTTTAAACTTAGCATTTATTGGGAGGTAACCCATTCTCATGAAGCACGGTAATATCTTTCCTTAACTCTTTTGCTTCAAATGGTAACAGTTTCTCCTTGTTCATGCTTTTAATTTCATCTTTAGAACATTGAGGACAATGTTAGATTTAAGTTTGGGGGTATGGGAAAAACTTTTTAGTTGCAATAAATAAACTCCAGAGCCTAGAAATTTATGCCTATTAAGGATGGCACTAACCAATCTAAGTGGATGGAAGCATTTTGGTTTTAGGAGTTGAGGAACCAATCTGAGTAGATGGAAACATCTATAAGAGTCTATTTGTAAAAGCACAGAGCTCAGGTGTTAGAAATAACATGATAGTTTCGCCATATCTCGTTGAGTCCTTTTCACTTCTGTTTTTATTTTATTTTCTGTTTAAAATATGTTTCTCTAAGTGATTAGGTGGGGCTCACGATTCAAGTTGTTACCACTGCTAGGGTGTAATAGAGTGATTGGGATACTAAAAAAAAAAAAAAAAAACCCCAGACCAATCACACCAATCGGAATAAATTTTAACACTTGGATAGCAATATGTGTGTGTTCTCCCTGTCTCAGTCGCCTAAACAAGCGTGGAATGCAGGATCCACGGGAATTACCATGTTATCTGCTGACAAGAAGCATGCGCTTGGATCCACAAGATCTAATCATGTTGTTAGTTCTAAATAAATAAATAATAAATGTGTGTTCAATAAATCGACCGTTGGTTCCCTTGTATATGCCAGACGAGTTGATCTAGAATTAGGATTATCGACCACTGGTCCCCTTGTATATGCCAGTTGTGTTGATATTAGTCAGACCAGTATTTCAGTCCATTAGGATAGGTTCATTTTGGCAGTGGCCTTCAGACAGATATGAGAAACACCGTTCACCTAGTCAACATCAAAACCATCTATGTTTTTCTATATCCATCTCTTAATCTATCCATGTGATTTGTTGACTCCGGATATTGATGTCCATAGTGAAACTATCTGAGTAGAGCTCTGTCACTTATATATGAATTTTAGTATGTTTGAGTGCAAACTCGTGTACAGCAATTGGAATTTCGCATCAGGGTACTTCCTCCCATAATCAATAAGTATGCATACCAAGGAGGTTCTTTAGTGCCATTCAAGGGTTCTGCGTAGATAGCTAGGGTCTGGAGTAAAGGTTTTGTGGGTACACCTCTGGTAAACCCTCCCGAGACTATAACTCGGCCACTAGGGCCACCTAGGGGTTCAAAGACTTGTTGCACACGCTAAGTGCAATCGCGATGCCTGCGACAGTGAGTTATGATTTTTGATTTGCTCGGGACTAGCATATAATAAGTTTGGGGGTATTTGATAGACGCATTTATGTGTCTATTTTCATCTCTATTGTGTATATTGTTAGTACCCATTTTTGTACTTATTATTGTGTTTTATGTGTTTGTAGGTATTTTTGGGCAATAAACATTTTTGGAAAAATTGGCTCGAAAAGTTGTCTAAAGGCACCCAAGGGACATTTGTTATTCGGAATCCAGCAGCGGAAAGGGGCACCCCCTTCTCCTTCACGTTCAAAAACAAAAAAAGGCGGGAAAATTATGTTTATCCATGGTAGATTTTCAATCAGATTTTTGGAGTCATTTCAGAGAGACTAAAGGGATGGAATTGATTGGGATCAATCCTAGGACCCATATAAACGTGGTATGGTCTTTGGTTTCGACCAGAATTGGCTAAAATTCAAGTGTAGAGAAAAACATGCGTGATATTCCCGTAAGATATTTTCAGAATTTTTGGTAATTTTGGGAAGTTTTCTTGTGGCTTATGCGTTCTTACTTATTATGGGACATGAAGGAATGCTCCTGGTGTGTGCAGCACGAGATTAGACGCGTAATTAATCAAAAAATGGAAATTATTCTTTTCCATGCATGGGAGTAAATGAGAATTATTTTGTGTAATTGACGCGTGATTTTTAGGATTTTGGTGTATAAATAGAGTCACAAGGTTCCATAGAAGGGGTGTCGAGAGTTTGGGGTCGAGAGGAGAGCTAAGGAGGCGTGAATCAAGAGTTTTCAGAACTGTGTTGTTGTTGCTGCTGCTGCTCGTGAAGAACAGGGAAACAGCGACGGTTTCTTCAAATGGTTGTAACAGTTTCTTCAACTGGTTTGCAACATTTATCTTCGTTGTAACAGTTTCTTCAACTGGTTTGCAACATTTATCTTCATTGTAACAGTTTCTTCAACCTCTGCTGAACATTTATCTTCAGATTTGTAACGATTATCTTCATCATAACAGTTGAGAGTTGAAACAGTCGGTCTGTAACGCACCTGTGCTGTTGCAGATTTCCTGTTTCATTATTTTCTCTTCTTGTAAACACTTTTTGAGCCATGAATACATATTTTGAGTGTGTTTTCGACATGATAAGTTAAACCCCAACACTGGGACGACGGAGGAGGCCGAACTTCATACATGGGTAAATTTATTTTATGACTTTTGCACTAATATTAATTGAAATGTGATTTTTATTAATTAGTTATTATTTTATTAGATGGGTCATGCTTGCTTAGATGCTTGATGTCCCATGCTTACGATTTATAACTAATTTTTTTAGAATCTACCTTGGCAAAAATAAGAGTCCATGTTTACATTTCTTGAGCTAAAATTGTTGAGAATAAATAATTAAACCTTATGTTATGAAAATTGGCCGAATCCTTAGTTCCAGTACCTCTTGCACCATTTGTAATATTATTGTATATTTGTATTAAATTTAAAAACTCGAATCTTCACAAGTCTCAACGAACCTTTTACTACAACAAAGTTGAAATCACATCAAGAATCAACTAGAAAGTTAGTCTCAATCTAGAGTAAAGTATATCAAAGAATTTAATATCTCTGTTTTACAATGTAAATAGCAAATACAACAGATAGAAATCCGTGAGCCTGATTATTATGTGAAACAACTTAAACGGTACCAAAGACCAATGTTCAAGTGTCAATCAATTTATATCAACAACCAAAGGTTGGATATTCTTATGGATTGATCTAAACGCACAACCTGTGATATTTCAATTATATAACAAAATATAATGCGGAACAGAAATAACACAGACACCATAATTTTGTTAACGAGGAAACCGCAAATGCAGAAAACCCCCAGGACCTAGTCCAGATTGAACACCACACTGTATTAAGCCGCTACAGACTCTAGCCTACTACCAATTAACTTCGGACTGGACTGTAATTGAACCCTAATCAATCTCACACTGATTCAAGGTACAGTTGCGTTCCTTACGTCTCTGATCCCAGCAGGATACTACGCACTTGATTCCCTTAGCTGATCTCACCCATAACCAAGAGTTGCTACGACCCAAAGTCGAAGACTTGATAAACAAATCTGTCTCACACAGAAAAGTCTATAGATTGAATAAATCTGTCTCCCACAGAAATACCCAAGAGTTTTTGTTCCGTCTTTTGATAAATCAAAGTGAACAGGAACCAATTGATAAACCGGTCTTATATTCCCAAAGAACAGCCTAGTATTATCAATCACCTCACAATAATCTTAATCGACTAGCGAAACAAGATATTATGGAATCACTAACGATGAGACGAAGATTTTTGTGATTACTTTTATCTTGCCTATCGGAGAAATTAATCTCGAGTAAATTATTTCAATTGTACTCAATACGATAGAATAGGGCAAGATCAGAACACGCAACTACAAAGAAAATAGTTGGGTCTGGCTTCACAATCCCAATGAAGTCTTTGAATTTGTTAACCTACAGGGTCTCGATAAGAAACCTAAGGTTAAAAAATAAATGACTCTAGTTATGCAACTAGTAACACGCAGGAGGTGTGGGGATTAGTTTTCCCAGTTGCTAGAGCTTTCCTTTATATAGTTTTAAAATCATGGTTTGCGATCCAAGTTACCTTGGTAACAAAGCATTCAATATTCACCGTTAGATGAAAAACATGATTCAACCAAGCTAATAACTTTCAACCGTTAGATCGAACTTAGCTTGTTACACACAAATGAAATGTACCCTCATTTAGGTTTATGTAACCGTATCTAAACGTGTACACCATGTTGACTCACAAATAGTTAACCGAGGTTAGCCATATGATTACTCTCATATCAACCTTATTCATCTTAACCATAACTAGTTCAAATGACTCAAATGAAACTAGTTAAAGAGTTGTTCAATTGCTATATTCTCATAGAATTATACAAGAACAAAATTGAAACAAAATCGGTTTGATTCACTCAAATCAATCATGAACATTATATCCACGGTTTGCAAAGATTGCATTTCTTATTATATAAATGTTTATGTTCATGTAAAAAACCATTTTTTTAACTTTAACCTTCAAGTATGCAAACGGGTACGCATACTTGAAATACCCGGACCGAGATTGGTTTCCGACAATACGCAAACGGGTACGCATACTTCCAATCCCAGCAGAAATTCTAGGATATGAACCTGTATGCCAGTACGCAAACGGGTACGCATACTTAGGTTCCCGGATTTCTCAAACCAACCAGTACGCAAACGGGTGCGCATACTATGGTTCCCGGACATGGATTACATATGTGCAAGAGTGCACAACATGACATATCCAATTATGGTTAAGTCTCCACATACCTTTTGTCGATGAAGTTCCACAAGCTCCCCTTAGTATTTCTTCGTCTTCAAATGATGAACGCCATGAAGTCTAAGCTCAACTCCACAATCTATGTCCTAGTCCGAGACATCTATAAATAGGCTAGAAATCAAGACTTATAGTTTTGATCACTAACATTGACAAACATGCTTGAGATAGCAACGCATGCGAGTTCGACCGAGCAGTGCTCTAACAGTACGTGCACCTAACCCTAGGGTTTCCCTGTTATATATATATATCATGAACTCTTCCTCTGATATTCGATGCGTGTGCCCCACCAAATCATTTAGAGAAACATATAAGTTTGCAAAAATAAAAATAGAAAGTGATATGGTGATGACTCCGAGATACGGTGAAACTACCATGTTATTTCTAACACCTGAACTCTGTGCTTTATGAATAGACTCTATTGTTGGGTTCCTCAACTCCTACAACCAAGATGCTTTCATCCACTTAGATTGGTTAGTCTTATCCTTAATTGGCAAAAATTTCTAGGCTCTGGAGTTTAATAATGCAACTAAAAAGTTTCTCCCATACCCCAAACTTAAATCTAACATTGTCCGCAATGTTCTAAACATGAAATTAAAAGCATAAACAAGGAGAAACTGTTACCACTTGAAGCACAAGAGTTAAGGAAAGATATTATCGTGTTGTATGAGCATGGGTTACCTCCCAAGAAGTGCTAATTTTAAAGTCTTCATCCAGACATAAGTACCACAAAATGGCTAATTACCTTTCAAATCGTATATCAATAGTCGAAATAACTGTGGATCATCAAAGCCAAATAAAACTGCCACAAATATGAGATAACTGCATAGGATCATAAAAATGAACAGACAGAGCACAACCTTATTGAAAGTTTCTTGAAAGACAACTGAATCTATCTTGGGGGGCCACTTGGGCTACATATGAGTGTCTTGACAAACAGATTCATCCGAACAACAGGTCTCTAATAATTGGGATGGATGCAAAAATGAAGACAATATTGAAGGCGGCAAAGTTATTGAGTTTCACAAAAATCCTCTCTCCATAACCTACTTTCATGCAGTTGATCATGAAAAATATCTGCCAGTTCAGATTTCGTCTCAATTGGTGGGAAATCTTCTTCGGGATTTTGGGGTTGTTCGTGAACAACTTGAAATTGCAACAAAGAATCTTGAATTTCTGAAAACCGAACTGAAGAAAGCAACTGATGAACTTGTTTATGTTCGATCTCTGGTTGCTGATTATGTTGGAAGACCTTCAGTTTTGTTCTTCTTAGGAGTTATTTTGTTTTGTCTAGGAAACTTCTTATGAGAATTTATTCTTGTATTTTAATAAGGATAACTAGGGTTTGGAATAACAATTATTGTGAGTACACAAAGCTATTGCCAACGGTTTTCATCTTGCAATGTTTTTCGATTTATTTATTTAAATTCTAAAGTTTATTTGGAAGATGATTTTGTAGTATTAATCTTTATTGGTTTTATATATTGCAAAAATTGTTATGGGATATGTATGTTTGCGTCTGTGAACTATGATTGTCCCATATATGTCAAAAGTTAAGCCTATTATGTCATTATGCAAATACTGTTGTAAGATAGGATGAACTTTTGATTGCAAAGATTAAGTCTATTATATGTCTTTATGCAAATATTGATGAAAAATAGAATGAATCTTTGAATATTCCGCAGTATTGATCTTTCCCTGATCCACTTCTATGTGAAAGTACTGTGCGGCTCCATAAGTTTTCTTATGTTGAGCATTTTCGATTAAATTAATCATGGGTTCTCTTGTGGTTAATTTAATTGAGTTTTCAGATTACAAATTCATGTTTCATGTAATTTGTTAATGTCCAAGGAAATCCTTCTTTTCTTGTAAAAGTAAGGTCGCTCTTGTTGTTCTTTCTAGAATGACATTATATGGGGGAGAGTTCTTAATTGAACTTGCGCTTAATTGCCAAATCTTTGTGGGGAGTGCGGCTGTGGAATATTGTAGGAGTTTTCTTGTATCTTTATAAACTCCTTGATGAATACACTAAGTTTCGACTATGTGAAATCATCGAAACAAAGTTGATATGTTCTCTTTTAGTCATGAAGTATCTCTATGAGAATTTCATTATGATCCCACTAGTTTTCGTACCTTTGCAAATTTATATTGACAAAAAGGGGGAGAATTAATGTGTAGTTCACACTACAAATACATATGGTTTACATATCATTATGTAAGGGGGAATGGTTTTCATTATGAGATGAAGTATTGACTAAGGGGGAGTGATACATATCACCATAGTATTGTTGTCAAAGTTGTGATACAATTGGACTTTGATGCTGTGTAATAATACTATGACACTGTATAACAATGATTGAGAGCTACTGTTTTCTCATTGTTATAACTACGGATCTTCAACAACTATGATGCTGAGTTGAACACGTTCAGAATCACTGGAGTACTTGGAAGTGACGAAGATTTCGAGTAATGTTGAAGAACCAAGGAAATCAAGCATTTGGATGAGAAGCTACAATGTCTATTTATTTTGTAATCCATATGTATTGATAGTTTTGTCACTAAAATTGACAAAGGGGGAGATTGTTAGAGAACTGCTCGGTCGAACTCGCAAGCGTTGCTATCTCAAGCTTGTTTGTCAAGTTTAGTTGCCAAAACTATAAGTCTTGATTTCTAGTCTACTTATAGCTAAGTCTCGGATTAGGATAGAAAGTGTAGTTGAGCATTAGACTTCACGACGTTTATCAATTGAAGACGAAGAACTACTAAGGCGAGCTTGTAAAACTTCATCAACAAAAGGTATATGGAGACTTGAACTCATCTATCACTCAAAAGTTTATCTACTCTATCTCCTATTTGAGACAAAAGTCGTATAGCTATATAGACTTCGATTATACACATTTGATATTTCGAGCTGAGTTTAACACCAACACATATTTATTGAAATATGTGTTGGTAAGTGTCATGTACCTGCACATGAGAGGAGAGTGTCCCTTATCATAATCAGGCTGGTAGTTAGTCTTTAATATTAATTGTTGTTAGTAGTTAATTAAAGATGATTATTAGTTAATGATAGTTGGAATGGATGGTTGGAATGTAGCCATCTGTGTAGCTTAGTGATCGTTAGATCTAATTAGGGAAACCTAGCTATAAAGAGTGAGAGTCTGTAATGAAAATCTCAATCAATTCATAATCAAAAATATCGTTTTAACGATTTAGGCTGTGTTCTTAGGAACCAGTAGGCTTGATCCTTCTGGATTAAGAGAGGTTTATCCCAAATTATCAACCCAACCTTGTCATCGTACTTAGGTACATGACAGTAAGCTTTCGCTTTAACCAAGTTCATCTTATATTCTTGACGAAAGTCAAAATATGATCATGTGAAAATCGCCTGGTAACATCTTACATGATTTGTGTGAGACAGTCATTTGATGTAGACTCAGAATGTTTCGTATTGATCATTCGATCACTTGAAAATTGCTTTGAAGCAAATTGTTTGTGTGAGACAGCTATTGTCGTCTTCTAAAGAATGTTTTAATTATTGAAATAAGAGTTTAGAACTATTAACCATGATTGGATATAATATAGTATGCGTACTTGTATGCTAACTGTTGCAAGTTATTCCAAGTCCGAGAACCATAGTATGCATACTCGTATGCGTACTGGTTGGTTTAATGAAAGTCCATGAACTTAGTATGCATACCCGTATGCGTACTGGCATAAAGTTCATGTCCGGAAATTTCAACTGAGTTTGGAAGGTATGCGTACCCGTTTTCATACTGGCGAACCCAAACTTAGTCCGCCCACTTAGGTATGCGTACCTGTTTTCATACTTGAGTAGGTTATGTTCTAAAATCGGTTTGTTAATGAACTAATACATTTATATAATAAGGAATGCAATATTTTGCAAACCGTGGCTATATTGTTCGTGAATTGATTCGAGTGAATCAAAATCGATTTTTCTTCATTTGTGTCTTGTATACTTCTATGAGAATATAAACAATTGAACAACTCTAGAACTAGTTTCATTTGAGTCATTTGAACTAGTTATGGTTAAGATGAATAAGGTTGATATGAAAGTGTTCATATGGCTAACTTTGGTTAACTATTGTTAAGCCAACAAGGTGTACACGTTTAGGTACGGTTACTCTTATCTAAATGAAGTCACTTTTCATTTGTGTGTAACAAGCTAAGTTCGATCTAACGGTTGAAAGATATTAGCTTGAGTCTAATCGGGTATTCATCTAATGGCGAATATTGAATGCTTTGTTACAAAGGTAACATTGATTGCAAACCCTGATTTGAAGACTATATAAGGGAGAACTCTAACAACTGGGAAACCTAATCCCCACACCTCTTGTGTGATACTAGTTGCGACTAGAGTCGATTCTCCTTTAACCTTAGGTTTTTCCAAAACCATGTAGGTTAACGACTCGAAGACTTCATTGGGATTATGAAGCTAGACCCAACTATTTTCTCTGTAGTTGCGAGTTCTTATCTTGCTGTTTTCTATCGTGATTGAGTACTATCTTCTTTAAGATTTTCTCGAGATTTAATCTCTGATAGGCAAGATAAAAAGCAGTCACAAACATCTTTGTCTCATCGTTTGTGATTCCACAATATCTTGTTTCGCTACCATACGATTAAGATTATTATGAGGTGATTGATATTACTAGGTTGTTCTTCGGGAATATAAGTCCGGTGTATCAATTGGTTCCTGTCCATCTTGATTTATCAAAAGATGGAACAAAACTTCTAGGTATTTCTGTGGGAGACAGATTTATCTATTCAATAGACTTTTATGTGTTAGACAGATTGGTTTATCAAGTCTTCGACTTTGGGTCGTAGCAACTCTTAGTTGTGGGTGAGATCAGCTAAGGGAATCAAGTGCGTAGAGTCCTGCTGGGATTCAGAGACGTAAGGAACGCGAATGTACCTTGATAAGTGTGAGATTGGTTAGGGCTCAACTACATTCCAGTCCGAAGTTAACTTGGAGTAGGCTAGTGTCTGTAGCGGCTTAATACAGTGTGGTGTTCAAATATGGACTGGGTCCCAGGGGTTTTCTGCATTTGCGGTTTCCTCGTTAACAAAATTTCTGGTGTCTGTGTTATTTCTTTCCCTCATTATATTTGTTTATATAATTGAAATATCACAGGTTGTGCGTAGTTCAATCAATTAGATAATCCAACCTTTGGTTGTTGATATAAATTGATTGACACTTGAACATTGGTCTTTGGTACCGTTCAAGTTGTTTCACATACTAATCAGGATCGCGGATTTCTATCTATTTGATTTGCTGATTACATTGTGAAACAGAGATACAACTCTTGTATATATTTCCATTGATTGAGTCTGACTGTCTAGTTGATCCTCTTGGAATTATATTGGAGTTTGTCCATACAGATTGCCTAAACGAAATATTGGGTGAGGTTGTTAGACCCCCGCTTTTTCAAGTTCACTTGATACACACAAAGGGAAGAAGTGACATTTTTAATCATAACTGTTTTCCCTACATTGTTTAGATTAGTTCCATTCCAACTATGTATCCTAAGTTTCATTTTATCCACCAGAGGTTCAAAACACTGAATTTTTGATCCATTGGTAAATAACGGTGAACCTAAGTATTTATCTTGTAGCGGTATAGCAGTGACTCCTAATATTTCCTTTACTCTATGTCTAATGCTAGTTTCAGTTTTTGGACTAAAAAACACCTGACTTACTTAGATTGATTAGTTGGCCAGAAGCTAATCTGAAATCTTTAAACATTTTAACAAGATTATGACAAGATTTCATTGATCTTACAGAATAAAAGACAGTCATCCGCAAACATTAAATGACTTATAGGAGGATCTTTGTGAACAATTTTTATACCTTTCAACAAACCTGAATTTTCCGCATGAAGGATTGTGCGAGAAAGAGCTTCCATAACAAACAAGAAGAGAAAAGGAGAGATTGGGTCTCCTTGTCTCAATCCTCTAGTAGGCTAAAAGAATTTAGTAGGAGACCCATTGAGTAAAACAGAAAAAGTAGTTGTCGAAATGCATTGGTTAACTAAGTTACACCATTTACTGTTAAAACCCATTTTTGTCATTATTTGGATCAAGAAATCCCATTCGACTCTGTCGATTGCTTTAGACATGTCAATTTTTAATCCCATAATCCTTTTTTAGATTTGTAATTTTTCATTTTATGAATAATTTCATGTGCCACGGTAATGTTCTCAGAGATCTGCCTTCCAGGATTGAAGGCAGATTGAAAGGAGAAATTATTTTCCCTAACAAACCTATCATTCTGCCTGCCATTAGTTTAGAAATAATTTTGTAAAAAGTATTAACAAGCGCTACGGGTCTGAATTCATAGGGAGTAGTGGGGTTAAGAGTCTTAAGGATTAAGGAAATGAATGAGGCATCCATTTCCTTAGAAATATTACCAGTTACAAAGAAAGTTTGAACCATGTTTCTAAGGTCAGTACCTATGGTTTCCCAGTTTTGCTGAAAAAAATTGGAAGGAAAACCATCCGGTCATGGACTTTTATCAGGTTCCAAGGAAAATAGAGTTTTATTTAATTCATCTTCTGTAGGAGTATCGCAAAGCATATCATTATCAGTTTATGTTATACTAGTAGGTATACGTTTTAGCATTTTTTTGGTCCAGATCAGGGTTCACAGTCGAGGCTATTGAATGAAAATGATTTGTTATGCAATCAGAAATATCCTTTTTGGTGTTGAGCCATTCATTTTGTTCATTTTTTAGAATTTCAATTATATTTCTTCGAAATCTTTGTTTAGCTTTGTTATGAAGATATCTCGTATTTCTGTCTCTTAGAGCTAAATTTTGGTCTCTACTTTTATCCTTCTAGAATTTCTCCTTTATAGCATACCACTTGGCCAGTTCTCTTCTAAGTTTCGATAGGTCATTCGTTTTATTTGGGTAACTTGCCATTCTGTTGGTCCTATCAAGGTCTTTCTTAATATTATCAATGTTACTATGTATATTTCCAAAACTTTTTCTATTCCATATTTTCAATATGTGTTTGACACTAGCTAGTTTTTTTATTGACTTGATGGGCAGGAGATCCCCTAACATTAGTTTTCCAACTCTCTTGAATTAATGGTTTACATTCTTCATGTTTTATCCACTCCCCAAAATACTTAAATGGGGTAGCACCATCATTCCAATGGTTATATGTGTTTAGTCTTATTAGAACATGGCCAGAGGTAAGAGGCCCTAAATGGTTTACACTAGAATTAGGAAATTTTCTATTTCATTTAGAGTTAACTAAAGCTCTATCTAACCTTTATTCTATGTTTTCAGTGTCAGCTCTGTGATTATTCCAAGTAAAGGTGTAGCTCGTAAAACCCAAGACCATTAGATCACATTTATTTATTAGATTATTAAAAACTCTTGCCTCATTTTTGAAAGGAAATCTACTATTTTTTTCTTTTTCATGAAGAACTACATTTAGGTCCCCAATTACTATCCAAGGTTTATCCATTGTGGCTGCCATATCTTTTATGATTTTCCAAGATTTCAGTTTCAGTGGTCTGTAGGGACTCCCATAGAAGCAGGTAAGAATCCAGCTACTATCATTTAAGTGATTTGTGACAGTTGCATTAATGTGATTATGAGCAAAGTCATTTATCTGAATATTAACATTGTTTTTCCAGATGAGATATAATCCTCCCGCACTTCCTCTTGGAGGTACAAAATGATACTTATAGACATTTACTTGTCTTAAAATGTTATGCATTGCTCTGTTTTGTTGTTTCGTTTCTGATAAAAATAAAGTGTCAGGGTTCTCCTTATTGAGAATGTCTAGCAGACTATATCTAGTTTCCAATCTTCTTAAACCCTGACAGTTCCATGCTATCACATTTATAAACTCCCGAAAATAGGATATCACAGGGTATCTAAATTCAACTAGAACAATATATGTATAAGTTCCACATTGCAATCTTAATGTATCTGCTAGTTTTCTATCATGATAATAAGCAAGGATAAGACAATATTTGAGATGTTCCACATTATTACATTCAACAGTAAAAACACAATAGTCAAAAAATATATGAAGGTAAGCAGTATACTTATCAGGTTTACTGATAGCATTTCTAGATTTACTAGGCAACAATATGGGGGTTAGGCTTACCTCTTTGTATCTTGACAAGTCTTTCATTGGATGTAATCAAAACAATTCACCAGCATGGTTAGATTCTGAATCTATCTTCTCAACACTTGATAGTTTTACCTTAGTTTTGGTCAGCAGACTGGTTTGTGCAGTTCCTTGAATCCCAGGTTTCCTCAGCAGTTTTTTTCTTCCAGTAGTAGCAAATTGTACCTGGGGTCAAACGAGAATTCATTAGCCTTGAGAGAGATTTTAATTGTCCTTTGCAGAATTTAAAGAACTTCATAGTTCTGCTAAGAGATATAAAGAATATGAACAAAAGAAAACTTTCAAAGGATGTTAGCTTTTGAATCAACACAGCAACTAGAAAAGATTCAGTTTAAAAAAAAATAGAATCCAACAATAAACCAATAGTGAAGTAGGTTAACAATTAAAATGAAAGTTGCACTACCAATTTCAATCTCTGAAGTAGGTTAACAATTAAAAATGAAAGTTGCAGTACCAGTTTCAATTTCTAGAAGATTTTCAAAAAAATCAAAAAAAAAAACAAACTAAATTAAGTTCTAGGTTAAAATCAATAGAAACATATGCAAAACTAATTAAAATCAAGAGAACAAGATTCAATTAAATAAGAGCAACTAGGAAATAATCAAATTAAAATAAATCTTAGGGATTAGAAGGAGTCTAATTAAGTCTTTTGATTCCCGTCTATATGTTGCATCTGTTGGTTGTTGATGATAAGGAGGTCACAAGGATCTTAAAAAACTTAGATCCAAGGATAAAGAGCCTTAAAATCTAGGAATCTTTGAAAACGGGTTTCTGAATCTCAGAGAATTTAGTGTTTATGGAACTAGGTGACTTGAGTCTTAAGAACTTGAAGGGGTGTCTGTAACTTGGTGTCTTTGAGGTGTCTGTATCTTGGTGTCTTCAGATCTTGAAAAGAGTCTTTGAATGGTGATGAGATATTGGATCAGTAAACATGTGAGGGTATTAATGGTGGTTAACCACAGTCATCTCCGTCGCCGAAGGTGGTTACTAGCTAGATTTTGGTGGTTAACGGAAAAAGAGCGGTGGTTTTAGGGGCGGCATGAAAATCGCCCAGAGAAAAAGAGAGAGAAGAGAGAGAAAAGAGTGGTTGTCACTTTTCTTTTTAAGCTTTGTTGGTCTTAGTTTATGTATTACAACTTTCGTAATACATGGTTACGAAAAACCAAAAAAAAAAAAAAAAAAAAAAACACGAGAAAAACACGAGAAAAACATTAAGGCAAGTGATCTCTTTAATTAAGACATTTAATGCTCTGCCTTAGATGCTGATACAGATAAGAGGCCTCTACAGATAATGACATGTGTCCCCAACATTTAAACCGTACCTTTGATGCTCTTCAACGTCACTTCAATGAACACCGAAAATGAACCCGAATTAATGTAACATATCTCTCTTTCATGTACTCTCAAATTCAATAGAAAATCAATGCAATTAATTTATGTATATCTTCAATGTTTTTCTCTGTATATCAATCTCACTCGAGAAGAAAAATTTATATAAATTCTAAAGAGATTCTTAGAGAAATCCTTTCACAAAAAGTCACACCTTTTAGATAAAGAGATTCAAATTTAAATTTGAAAGGGTTCATAGTTCATATAAATGGACACGTTCATTCAAAACTTAATTCAAATTTGAAAGGGTCCTCCATAACAAATATTTATGGAGAAAGAAACTTCTACCCATTCTAACATAAATCGTAATTTCACTCGAACAAATCAACTAGATTTAACTTGAAATTAAAGGGTCCTACATAACATGAAAATTGAGGAAAATAACACAAGATTAAGCAGATCCCCCATTTCTATCAAGAACCATAAATTATTAAACTTCTGAATTAGAAAAACACGAAATTGAATATATTTGAAAATTACCCAATGTTTTTTGTCAGATCATGTCTCGACTGGCAAGAGATTCAATCCACATCGTCCATTTATTTCTCTTATTTTTAACTTACACAATTATTATTCAATTAGACATGGGCTTGGGTGTCCATCCCAACCCCAATTCTCTACAACACACTATGATTAAACTAAACAACCGTTCATGGTGTCTTAATATGGGCGAATGAATGCATAATCCATTTGCCATATCTTGATTGAAGTTGCCTTGATATTTTCTTTTGTAGCATTGTTGAAGAGGAACAATCGAGTTGCAGCATAGATAGCTTTTGTGGGATACACACGAGCAGTTATACATGTTCGTCCACCTTGAGCAAATGATTCTACTATAGAGTGATCGACCTGTATAAGAAAAACAATTAAACACATTATGTAGTTATTATTGAATGGAAAACATACTTAGTTGACTTATAGAGATTCTTAACTTAGAAAAACGGGTTTCTACATTCATGTCATATGAATTAGCTAGGAACCTGTCAGTTCTATCAACCCGACTATAATTTTTAATCGCGTCTCAATTTGCAATTGTATAAAGTATTATCTCTTAATTTGCAAACTTAAAGAAACATCACTTAACTAATGATTCGATAAGGAATTGGAAACTAATGACAAAATGAATAAATAATTTTACGCGGATTTGTAATAAGTTAGGACCAAAATACTGTAGGTTAAGGACGGGGTTACTGTAGGTTAAGGACGGGGTGTTTAAGTTTGAGAAAAGTCAAACTTATTTGGTCCGCTGTTTTGGGTTTGGCGCCATAACCGATACTTAGTCGGTGATTGGGACAATTAGAGTTTGGGATAAACTTTAATTATTTTGTGTATTCCTAAAGAATTGGAACTTAATAGCCAAGTTAAGAAAACCCTAAATTTGTAGGATAACTAATATGTCTGTTATATAAGGAGGCCTAGGCTTTGAGTTCTCAAGGAAATTCTCATTAGAGATGTGAGGAATTCATCCCACCTTTTGAGGTGCATGTGAGAGACCATTAATGGTGGAAGGAGTACATCATTATGGTTCTTATGAAATACTTATCGATGTTGGAAGATATGTCGTTATGGAGTATTCGTATACAGATGTTTGCAAGACATCTTGTTTGATGAGAAGATCATCTTGGTGGTGCTAGAGTAGATTATTAGTGTTGAGCAGAAGGCGTTCATGGTAATCTATGTCAGGGTGTGCATAGAAGATCATCTCGGTGTGGTAGATAATGTGGTAAACAATTATCTCATTTGGGAGAAAACATTATTTTAGATTTATAGAGCGTTTTTGGGAGTTTCCTGTGTTCGTTCACATTGCGGTGAGTCGATGGATTGATTATTCAATTATTGACAATATACCCACATCGTGTATAATAAAGAACGAGGTCTCAGCTGGTGGTTCTATAATATAGAACGAGGTCGTAGCCGTTTTGGTGGACAATATACCCACATCGTGTATATTGTTGAACCACGTTAAATCTGTGAGTACTTTACTTATTTGCTTTTGATTATGGATTGCACCTGTGTGGTTCTGTTTATTTTCTTCTTATCCTATATATCGTAGTGAGGTTCATGGAGCAATCCGAGAGATCAAGTGTTTCTTGTTAGTGTTGATGGTGGTTTTTAGTTCAGGGCTAAAGTTGTAAAACCCTGTGTTTAATGCGCCGTCTGTAAAAGGACTGAGCCATTTAAAAGTAATGAGCGCCCGGGCCTCTCTACTCACACATGTATTGAGCAACTCAGTATATTTATTTAGAATGGTGCATGTAGCAACAATCCCAAACATTCTGTAAACTCTCGCCTACATTACTCATTAGTGTATGGTTTATTAAGTATTTTCCTATGTTATGTTCCCCATCTGAACCCTTAGTATTGGTATGACATGACAATTAGTGTTCACTCGCAGCTGAGTAGCACGAATTTCCCGAAGTATCAAAATTAAGGTCTGCATGAAAATGCTCAATCAGAAGACGCGCTAACTGCTCTCTGAGAACAAAAGAATTTTGTGTCAACACACATAATTTGTTAAATTTGTTTGATTTTGTGATAACTCACAAGATTCAAGTTTTCGGCCTAATTAATTTGCAAACATTAGGTCTTTTGCGCCTTGTGCAAATATCTCGAATCTTATTAGTCGAGGCCAAATCTAGGTAAGCTTGGAAACCGATCCGCCATGGAGCTAGTAGGAACAAAGTCCTACCAGAAAACAAGAAACAAAAGAGGAACTGTGGCAAACAAGAGCAATGACAAAGGAGGCGTGGCCACGCCACATAATCGACCAATCCGCCCCAATGGGTGCCGCCTGTGGCCGTTGGCCACGCTCCATCTTTCTCTTGCCGACCCCCTCTCCCATCAAACAATCAGATCGTTCAAAACCCGCCACACACACTTTTAATAAAGATTGGAAGTTGGTGGGTCGATGCGCCTAATTCCATTAGGAATCTAATCTAGACGGCCCAAGCCAGTCTCCAAAAAAAATCACAGCCGTAAGATTTGGCCACTTGATTTATTAAGTTTAGTCGCTCCCCAACGCGCCCAAATAGGCATTACCATGCCACCACAAGCAGCGTGCCAACACCGTTGCTACAATTCGCGCCAAAGTGCTGGGATTGCCTACAAGCAATCCCAAACTACGCCTTGTAATTATCACAGGCGCCATGCCAATTGGCTAGCCAACCTGCCAAATCACGCCAGTATGCCAATTGGCAGGCCATGCCATTCCACGGCAGCAATATGCCAATGGCCTTGGTCAAACCAAAGGGAAACCCTATTTTTCTAGTCGTGGCCCAATTATGCTACTCTGGGCCCACAACATGCCACAAGCCATGTGGGACCCAAGAGATCCTAAAGAATGGCGCCCGTGCCATATTATGATTACCCACGATCGTCCATGGACATGCCCATGTTATGGCCTTACCATGGATTCTTAGATCAAAACGTCCAAGGCAGTATTTTCCGTCGCGCCACGCCACCTAGCCGCGCACGCCACTTAGGGTTTTGATATGCCAATCCCTAATTTGGCCAGTGCCATTACGCCGCCCTATGCCAAATAGCATCACCTAGGAATTAAGTTCGATGTGGTAACTAGAGCTAATATCATTAAGACATATTTGGATCTAACACCAATATGCCAAGATGTAGCAGGCGCCACTTTGACCACTACGCCATTGACAGGTACCACCTTGCATCAACAACATTGGCAGGCGCCACCTTGCCACTACGCCATTGGCAGGCACCACCTCGCCACTTAGCCACTAACAGGCGCCACATTGCCATTGTGCCACTAACAGGCGCCACATTGCCATCGTGCCAATAGCAGGCGCCACTTTGCCACTATGCAGGCGCCATTGTGCTATTATGCCGCCTAGCTTGCGTGCGATTGGTCAGAATAACTAGTTCTTGCACATTAGACCCACTCAGCAACTTGTTGCACATTTTTCCATGAAACACTCGAGACATCAAACATGTCACAAACTGGGGGATACTCATCAGGGTATTGGTCTAGCGGTTTACAGCGTGCGGCGTGCAATGCGCCCATTACAAGAAAGTGTCAGGAAAGAGCGGACAGTTAGATCGCAGTAAGAGAATAGTGGGTGTAAGGCTGACCAGTTTCCCCTCACAATGGGAACGTGATGGTAAACCATTTCTACACAACCCTACTTCTCCACTACTTAACTGTCTCCACTTCCTACGAGATCGAGGGGCTCAATGACTTGTATAAATAGGTTTTCAACTTATTTCAACCAACAACAGAGTTTTGGTTAACAACAACACAAGTATTCAGAAAAACACAAAAAAGAACTGATAGCTTACATTCCGCAAGCCAGTTCCAAATTATGATACAAGTCATAAAACAGCCACACCCTCAAAATTCAATATTTTGATCTCAACACCTTCTTCGCTTCCCTCCCTAAGATAAACCCTTCTCCTTCACTTTGTGACCGAAGCAAGTCTGGAACGGCCATTTCTTGGTTTAGGCCAGAATTGTACAGATTGATCTCTCGAATCTAAAGTACTCCCGTGCAGTGCATTTGTTTAGATTTTAGATTCGTTTCTTGGCGGCACACCCAAATTTACTAAAACCAGCAGAATCAGTTTTTACCCCAAAACAGTTAGAATAGTTTATTTCCGCAAGATTAGTTAGCATGTGTGGATGGCTCTGAAGCCCAACAATTGGTATTAGAGCTCTAGATTGGATAGAAGATTTGAAGAGAGAAGTTTTGGGTTTTCTGGTTGGCAGAAAATTTTGGAAGACAAAGGATTTGGTTTCATCAAGTATGTGATGATTTGATGTTACAGCTTCCAAAGATGCAAAGTTTAATGTTAACAAGTACTGTAGGATTTGATTTCATCATTTTTGGGAACAAAGCAAAGTAAAGTGTACTTATGAAGGAATGAGATTATATCAGGTGATATGCATTCGATATGGTCAAGACGGATGATCTTGACGTTTGTGGTGCTCTACATCAGAGATTTAACATTAATACTTATTGAAGCATAAACCCTATCCATGGCTTCAAATAATTGGTGTTTGCTTGGCAAGACACAATAAGGCAAGAATATCGTTGTTTGGATATAAATTTTGGTTTGTATATTAGTGGAAGTAAAGATGAAAATATTAGTATGTCAAATTCTCATTATTGTTCCATATCAAGGGAAATAATAATTTAGCTATCATTCGTCATCAGTTGGATCATGTTGTTGTTTTTCTTTAACCCGAAGTTAGAGAATGTGAATATGAATTCATACTTGTTCTTCCTTAGTTGTTTGTTGCAATAAGGATTTGGCAAAATCTTGTCTAGGTTTCGTTTTGGAAGTGTTGACCGTTATACAGGGTTCAATGTGTTCCAGTTGTGAAGATTTTGATTTTTCATTCTTAATATTTGAAGCGTATGGCTACAAATATTACAATGATCGCTGGATGAGATGTGGTATTAGTTGTCGTGGAGCTATGTTTTCTTATTTTCATATAAAAAGCATTTTGCCGACACAATTTATATGGTTTAATTGTCTGTGTTGAGTATGACATTGTGTCGGTGATGAACAATGTTTTGGAGTTTCTCTCGTACTGTTTCCGATGGATAAGTTAGATAGTTTGTGATATTTGGATTCTCATCGATGAAGTTTAGTCGAATAGTTGTTTGGTTGTACACTATTTGAAGTCGATCGGAGCTAGTTGAATTGCAAGACAGTTGGGAGAAACAGGTTGTTCTATTTGTGTTGCACATACGTTCCTATTTTGGTAAAGACCCGTTGTGAGGAATTAAAAAGGTATCTCTTAGACACTTTAAGAGTTTAAAGAATAAAGATATAATACTTCAATGTGTATGGTGGTGTGGCTATGGAAGATAGCCCATACTACTTGGATAAAACACGGTGCCTGAATTTGAGTAGGGCAATAATTTTGGCATGTTTTTCCGACAACCTTTTATTATCTATTGACTATTTGATTTCTTGATGATCAGTGTGAGACTTTATGTCGGAGAAAATCTACATTATAGCGATCGTAATATTTGTGGGTTTGCTTATCTGCTACAGTTATTGAAATTGATTTCAATAGTGATAGAGCCTATACAGATGAAGGTAGTTTTTTTTTTTTTTTTTTGAGAAATTTGGTTCAGCAGCGATATAGTTTCCGTCAAGTTATTTTTTTCTCTACATAGCACAACAACATCTTGAATTTCTTGGAGATTGAGGAAGTTACCAAAGGTTTCAGATTATAACTGCGTGTGATTGGGTCTTTGTGTGAAGGATTGATTATCAGATTTCGCAAGTTGGTGTATGTTTGGAGCAATAATAGGAAAGGGATATGCACAAGGCAGAATATGTGAAATTATACATTGTTACGATAACAGTGAAATTCTTCGACATTAGTCATAGTTCTATCAACGAATTGTGTTGTGGTTTGAATGTCATGAAGTCGAAACTACATGCTTGCTTAATAAATTGGTAAAAGACTAGATTGAAAATTTTGTAAAAGCCCGTTGAGGTTGCATAAACGGCGAGAAGTTTGGTGCGTCATCTTTCAAAGTCTCTGTGAAGCTGGACATGTTTTCTAGTATGTATGCAGTGGTCGAAGATATGACGAGCTTTCATGGATGAGTAGAACTTAATTAGTGATATATGGTTGTAGAATCATGATCCAATCAGAGATAGGCTTGGTAAAGCAAGATGCATAGAGATAAGGTCGAGATTGGCATGCAGTGGAAATGATCTGTGGATTAGTTGTATTTGGTGCGCAGTTAGAGTCATGGACAATATACTTTAGAACACACAAGATAGTTAGTTTCTTGGAAGCTAACATGAAGGTTGGTTTATTACAAACTAATGCAAAGTATCTGGTTAACTCGCTTTGGAGGACATGCTCGTGGAAAAGAGGAAGTGTCTGATCAGTTGTTTAAATAAGCAATTAACTCGGATGGAGTTTAGAGACGAAGATGAAGACTATGGTTCTGCTAAGGTAACGCTTAGTCAGACGCATGGTGGCAACTTTGGTAGTTTTGTTTGTTGATCGATTAATTATGGATGTCATCCCTCATAGGATACAGTGCGCAAGTTGGAGTTATGGGTTTAAGTGGATCATAACATTAACTTAGGTGAATCAAGGCAGGCCGAGATGAAGCTAGGCTTATGTGGATCAAGCTTGAAGGGGCAACAAAAACTCAAGTGTGCATAATGACTGTAACTAAGTTCGATTGGTAGCATATGGACAATAATCATGTATGGTCTGATTCAGTTGGCATGCAGTACGTCTGGAGTGGTGCCAATCAATGTGGAGTTGTGAACACAGAAGACAAAGGAATATCTCAAGATATTGTATAACGGGTGATCGTATGATGATGGTTTGTTGATCAACTTAAGAAGTTTTTCGCTGTGGTGGAGATTTGTACAATCACCGATATGTTGGATTGTTAAGTCTTGAGTTAGTGATGTTCAAGTTTGGTTTTCTCTCTTCTGGTGGAGGTTCTATGGAACAATTAGGGTGAATTATACTCAATTTGATTCCTATTGAGGATACATAGGCAACCAGTGACGGTACAATCGATTTTCAGAAGAATGGCATGATCCGAGGCGGAGAATTGTAGGTTAAGGACGGGGTGTTTAAGTTTAAGAAAGTCAAACTTATTTGGTCGGATGTTTTGGGTTTGGCATAACCCATGCTTAGTCGGTGATTGGAATAGTTAGAGTTTGGGATAAACTTTAATTATTTTGCGTATTCCTAAAGAATATGAACTTAATAGCCAAGTTAAGGAAACCCTAAACTTGTATGATAAATAATATGTCTACTATATAAGGAGGCCCAGGCTATGAGTTTTATCTATGAGTTCTCAAGGAAATTCTCATTGGAGATGTGAGGAATTCATTCCACCTTTTGGAGTGGATGTGAGAGACCATTAATGGTGGAAGTAGTACATCATTATGGTGCTTATGAAATACTTATCGATGTTGGAAGATATGTCATTATGGAGTATTCGTATTGAGATGTTAGTAAGACATCTTGTTTGGGGAGAAGATTATCTTGGTGGTGCTAGAGTAGATTATTAGTGTTGAGCAGAAGGCGTCCATGGTAATTTATGTTAGGGTGTGGAGAGAAGATCATCTCACTACGGTAGATAATGTGGTAAACATTATCTCGTTTGGGTGAAGACACTACTTTAGATTTATAGAGCATTTTTGAGAGTTTCCCATACGTTCGTTCACATATTGATGAGTCGATGGATTTATTATTCAATTATTTGTGTAATTCTCAGTTGGTGGTTCTATAATAAAGAAAGAGGTCGTAGCCGTTTTGGTGGATGTAGACAATATATATATACATCGTGTATATTGTTGAACCCGTTAAATCGGTGAATATTTTACTTATTTGCTTTTGCTTATGGCTTGCACATGTGTGGTTGTGTTTCTATTCTTCTTATCCTAGATTGTAGTGAGGTTCATGAAGCAATCCGAGAGATCAAATTGTTAGCTAGTTTATCTCTGCAAGATTAATTAGCATGTGTAGATGGCTTTGACCCCAACAAATACTACATGAAGAGTTATAAAATAAATAACTTACCAGTATTCTCATAGATAATTTATCGCCATCAAGTACGGGAACTATGCTCCCATAAACTTGTTTACCTACGTCATTAGCCTCTGAAGACCTGCAACAGTGCAACATGCAAGACTTCATATTTTCAGAAAAAAAAAAAAAAAAAAAAAACTTCTTTCACCGGGTCCACTAGCTCCGGCTAAACAGGCTTTGGATATTCAAAACTGACCCAGATTCGTCGGTGCAGAAGAAAGTCTTGAAATCTCCATCTATGCCCTGCGCAACGTAAAAGTACACAGCTGTTTGTTCGGACTGAGTCTTATCTGCAAGAACCAATAGCCCAAATGGACCCAATCTGCCTCTTCCGGCAGCACCTCCACTGGTGGTGCAATTATACCCTACATCAGCTTCTTCCATCATTCCATCCAAAGATTTCTCATTTATCTCAAATTCCACCGTTATGTCCAGCTGAAAATCAAGATTAAGTGCATTAAACCAACCATAGTTTTTATAGTGTGTACTCTTTTTCTTTTTCTTTTTCCCCTTGGCTCGTCCGTAAAAGCATTGTTCAGTCATAGTCAACGTACATAAAGAGACCTTGATGGATATCAAACAAATCAGTAGTTCTGAACGAACCGTGAAAAAAAACTAAGAGAAAACCGTCCCTCTCACATGTTTGCTCAGACCTATCCTTGGGGATTAGCAGGGGGTTATTTTTGGGCCCCACAATTTCAATGAATGTGAGAGAGGTAGTTTTTCGTGGTTTTTTCCACGGTTTGTTAAGAGTTTCTACAAACAAATAACTAAGAAAACACAAAAACATTTTTAAACAGACCTGTGTAGCAGTGCCAACATCTAGAGGTACCACTGACCCAGTTTGGATGTTAATATTGTTAAACTCTGAACTGTTTAATCTTAAACTTTCCACCTCTTCAACTGGCCATTGAATTAAATTGGTCGTGGTTCTACCATCAAACAACACCGTTCTTGGAATAGCCTGTACATGTAAAAAAAGTTACATTACTATATCAGCTAACCTTTCAGTTCCATGGGGAAAAGATATACTAATATATACCTGAACTGATGCCCAACCCTTCTCAATATCAGCATGTTCACTATCAGTCTCACCAATCCAGCCCCATAATATTCTCCTCTTCTTGTTCTGGTCATAAAATGTTTTTGACGCATAGAACTTCCCATAATCATAACGAAGTCCAATCCCCACATCCAGCTCAGGATCATCTGGTGTCCAAACATCACTGACGACATCATAACTTCCTAATGCATAATAATCTTTCTTGATATCATCCAAACTAGCTTTCAATACATGCTTGACTCCAGGTCCGTTTGCAGAGGTATCAAGCCCATTATCTCCGGTCATTGACACCGGATAAAAGTCGACGCATTCCCACATTCCGGTGCCCGGAACTTCATGTAAAACTTTATCTAACAATGTATAGTTGAGGAAATCTATAGTTTCATACACTAGAGAAGTCCCCGTAGTACCGAGTTTTGAACCAACCGTTATCCTCCACTTATTTTCTGGTGTGTACCATGATGTGGTGGGATCACGGAAGTCTTTTAGCCCGATACCTGGCGGCGGGTACAGAATCGGATTACCTGAGTATTTGATCCACTTGATGAGAAGTGGGTCAGATAGGTTAGCAGGAAATGCAACGTTTTGGACTTGAACGGATTCATTTGTTGATCCAGTGTAAATCATGACAATGGAACCATCAGGTAGGAGAGTGGCTGAGCCGGTCCAGACACCATTAATGTCATACCAGTGATCAGGAACCATAGCTTCTGGGAGGTATAACCAGTGAATCAGGTCTCGTGATACAGCATGGCCCCAGACAATGTTGCCCCATATTGCTCCATATGGATTATATTGATAAAATAGATGGTACCACCCCTTGTAGAACAATGGACCTGCAAAGTACAACCACATGCAAATGCAACTATATTTATTTTAGCCTGTCCTTAAGATGCAACATAGAAATGGACACTCAAGTCATGTGTTAGGCCAATTATTTTGGTCCCGCTAATTCCAAACTTGTACAAGCATACGCATGTATAGCGTGTACGATGCTCGGTCATTTATTGTTCACCTATGAAAGGTGTTAGAATGAAATAATGTTGCATAGACTGGTTGGTTGCTAGCTTTTGGTATCTATTGATGGAAGACTGGTTGGTTGGTTGCTATCTTGGCAATGTGCTCACCAGAAAAGTAAAATAAAATTGCACTCTCTTTTGTATGGTACGAATGTATTGTCTATTTGTCTTCTCGATTCCATTATCGACAATTGACAAAGAATTACTACTCTTGTACCGATTTAACAACTGTAATTAACTTGCCAAGAACTAGCAAGTGTGTATGTTTTCTTATAATTTAACGGTTAAGAATATTGTTACTCACCATCAGGATCTGCAGCATATTGCACCATCATCATGAACCACATTGCGCCATAAGATCATTGATAGCATGACAAAATAAAGGGATAAATTTAAAGTGAGAAATGAAAATTATGAACCAAAGACCAGGTTTGATAATAAAAGAAGTTTATTTGAATAAAAAATGCGATATTTGAATTTATTAGTTAATTACATACCGTTCATCCAGTTTTTCTCTGGTTGAAAATGATAAGCTGTTCTTTGCCAAGATAACATATAGTTTGTCCATGGATACGAAATAATCTTCCCATCTATATCGACATCTCCATAAAACTGTAGGAATGCTTTTTCGGACGCTCCTTCTTTCACTCCTCTGCTTACTATTGTTTCATCGATAATTAGTGATGATGTTGTTGTTCTCGATTTCCCGATAAAAAATACAACGAATAGAGCTACTGACATAACAGTAGATAAAATAACTATGAGACCCTTGTTCTTGCGTCTCAAGAGATTTCCTCTAACAATAGTTGTTATTTCATTTGTTTTTGTTTCATCATTAGCTGGTAGAGAATTGTATGAATACGAAGATGAGTATGTTTCTTCACTAAGATTTTCGAACTTCCCAAATGCGTCGATGTAGTCCATAGTTTCGCAATCTAGGGAGAAATGTGAAAAGAGAGATCGAAAACCATGGCAATGTGTGGTCTACTTGAGGTTATATAACCAGGACAAGAAGAGTTCATTATGTGAGACACACTGTTTTGTTATTACCAAAGGTAAAATAGTCAAGGGAAGGAAACAGTAACTGGAGTTACTTCCTCATTGTTAAAATTCATATCTCAGTGTCCCAGAAAGGGTTCGAACCTGCGACCCTTTTAAAGGTATGCATATATGACTTCTTATCAAGGGGATTCAGAAGTATCTATTCTAGAGTCTAGACCCTCTGTTTCATTTCATTTCATTTGTTAGTCCTACACCGACAATGCTGGGAAATGGACTGTGGTTTAAAGAGCGTGGAATTTGGAAACTGGACACGACCTTACTTGAACAGGATCTGTTCTATAGGCTCGTACCGCTGTATCCTTGAGTTCTAAGGAGACAGGAACCGTAGTCGGGTTGATGAACAAGGACCCCATGACCAGAGCGTGATTAATGGTCGCAGGCCTATGATGTAGGCCCTGCAGCTATAGATGATCGTTCTAAGTTTGGTTTTGGCCTGGTCGTGCGGTTGTCTGACAGACTCTTAAATCTTTTTTTGCTGGACTCAACATGAAAGACTGCGACAAAATGTACTTGTGATTCTGAATCTGAGGTTTCATTTTGATTGCGGAGAACCAGAAGGATATGGGTTTTTTTTCTTCATAATAATTCAAGGCTTGGTTGGATGCACAGAAAGGGTTCGAACCTGTGACCCTTTTAAAGGTATGCATATATGACTTCTTATCAAGGGGATTCAGAAGTATTTATTCTAGAGTCTAGACCCTCTGTTTCATTTCATTTTATTTGTTAGTCCCACACTGACAATGCTGGGAAATGGACTGTGGTTTAAAGAGCGTGGAATTTGGAAACTGGACACGACCTTACTTGAACAGGATCTGTTCTATAGGCTCATACCGCTGTATCCTTGAGTTCTAAGGAGACAGGAACCGCAGTCGGGTTGATGAACCAGGACCCCGCGACCAGAGCGTGATTAATGGTCGCAGGCCTATGATGTAGGCCCTGCAGCTATAGATGATCGTTCTCAGTTTGGTTTTGGCCTGGTCGTGCGGTTGTCTGACAGACTCTTAAATCTTTTTTTGCTGGACTCAACATGAAAGACTGCGACAAAATGTACTTGTGATTCTGAATCTGAGGTTTCATTTTGATTGCGGAGAACCAGAAGGATATGGGTTTTTTTTTTTCATAATAATTCAAGGCTTGGTTGGATGCACAGTCTGAACCAACTAGATGCTAGTTGTTCTGCTAATGCAAAGATGAATGTTGGACTGCTTCTATCAAATGATAACTCACTGTGTATTAGAGAATTTTGAAAATCAAGCAGGGAATTATAACATTGTTAACTTGGTAGATCAGGCAAAGTAACTATGAAACCTTTATTCATGGGTCTAAAGAGATTTCCTTGAACAATAGTTGTTGTTTCATTTGTTTTTGCTTGTTTAGGATTTTGGTAGTTTGCTTTGCTAGGATTTTGGTAGTATGTTTTTCACAAGATTTCGATCTTCCGCAAGGAAATATTCATTCGTCAAAAATCTAGAGTCAACGCGATTCGTGATGGGGATAGAAATACCAAGCATTTTCATCGTATGCTAAGAAGAAATAGAGCAAGAAACAACATCAATAATCTTCGCATTAATGGTAGATGGACCAGGAATAAAGATGAGATTATAAAAGGCATTGCAAACACTTTAAGGTAGCTTTTAAGGAAGAATCAACTCATAGACCGATAATTAAGAATATGTGTTTAAAGAGTATCGATGAGAATGCTAGAGTTTGGCTAGATAGGCCTTTTAGTGAAGAAGAGGTGAAGAAAGCGACTCATGATTTGGGAGTAGATAGAGATCGGGGTCCGGACGGCTTCCCTATGAAAATTTATATTGTTGGGTGGGAATTCATTAAAGAAGACTTGATGAAGGTGTTTCAAGATTTCCATGATAACAACATTCTCGATACTTCTCTAAAGAACAACTTTATAGCGTTAATTCCTAAGAAGATTGGTGTCGAGGAGGTAAAGGATTTTCGGCCTATTAGCCTCATAGGAAGCGTATACAAAATTATTTCCAAAGTTTTGGCGGAGCGACTAAAGGTATATCTTCCTTTTTTAATCTCTCATACTCAATCTAGCTTTATTAAAGGGCGTCAAATTTTAGATGGGGTTTTGATAGCAAATGAATGTGTGGACTCTAGACTCCGTCAAAGTTTGCCGGGTTAGTGTGCAAATTAGATTTAGAGAAGGCTTTTGATAATGTGAAGTGGAATTTCTTAAATGAAGTGTTATTTAAAATGGGCTTTGGGGGCGTTTGGCGTGCTTGGATACGGAATTGCTTATCTTATTCAAAATTTTCGGTTCTTGTGAATGGTACTAGTCATGGGTTTTTTGGTAGTGAGAAGGGTATTCGTCAAGGTGATCCTCTTTCTCCTTTTATTTTCATCATTGTTGGTGAGGTTTTGAGTCATATGTTGAGTAAGGCTCAAGAAGTTGGTAAAATTTCGGGTTTCTTGGTGAAGAACGAGGGAACTAAAGTTAACCACCTCCAATTTTCCGATGATACCATAGTTTATCTTGATGCGAAGCGTGATCAAGTAGACTCTCTTCGGTATTTACTTCTATGTTTTGAGCTAACTTCGGGCTTGAAAATAAACTTTGCCAAAAGTTGCTTGTTTGGAGTAGCTCTCGTCGAAGACATTGATGAATTTGCTAATATGTTGGGGTGTAAGAAATAAAATTTTCCAAGTATTTATCTCGGTCTTCCGTTGGGTGATAAAGTTAGTGGCACACAAAAGTCGGAGAAGATTATTGAATCATGTTTTTCGAGACTCTCCTCTTGGAATGGGAGAACGATATCAAGAGGAGGTAAGTTGACTCTCATCAAAAGTGTTTTGGAAAGTTTACCCATTTATTATTTATCAATCTTTCTTGCACCGTGCTCCATTAAAAATAAGATTGATAAGATCGTAAGAAATTTTCTTTGGGATGATGATTCTAACAAGAAAAGAATACATAATGTCCATCGGTCTATAATAGTAAAGTCTAAAGAAGGTGGTGGTGTTGGAATCCGAAAATCTAAGTACATGAACTCCGCCCTTCTCAAAAAGTGTTGGTGGAGATTTGGAATGGAAAAGAATGCTTTTTGGAGAAAGATAATTGTGGAAAAATTCGGAGAATCTACAACCGGTTGGGAAACTCTTCAACTGAAAGGTCCAAAGGGGTGTAGTTTATGGCAAAATATTTACAATGAGCTCGAGGATTTTAACAAACATGTGAAATTTAAGATCGGTGTGGGAAATGAAACTAGATTTTGGGAAGATCTTTGGATTGGAGATGACGTCTTATGCAATAGATTTCCTTTGGCTTTTGAAGCTTCAAGAACAAAAGGGCAAGTGGTGGCTAGGTTATATGAGATATCGAGTAACGGCATTAAATGGAAGTTCATGTCTCGGAGTAGATATTCTCAAGCCATAATGAGAGAGATTGCTTCCATAAACTCGCTAATAGAAGTGGTGAATATTCAAGAAGGGGTTATAGACTCTAGGTTGTGGATGTTGGATAGAAATAAAACGGTTGATGCTTATACGGTTAAGTGTGGGTTTGATTCTTTTTGCGACCAAGGAGATATTAGCTTCCCAAGTGAGATTATTTGGAGTCGATACTATCCGTATAAAGTAAAAAAAAATCTATGGCTTCTATACCATGAAAAGTTGATGACGAGGGATAACCTTGTTCGAAGGGGTATGAATGTGGATAGGGTGTGCCGGTTTTGTGAAGATGAAACAATGGCCCATTTATTCTATGATTGTTGGCGAATAAAGAGAATTTGGGACTATTTTGTCGAAGGATGCAACCTTAATTGGAATTACGATCGTAATATTTCCGCAACTATAAAAACTTGGAGTCATGATTGGGGTGATGAAAGATTTGATCGTATATGGAACAACTTACCGGTTGCAATATGGTGGTGCATTTGGAAAGAAAGGAATTCTAGAACTTTCAATCACAAAAGGAGAAACTTGGAAAGTATAATTCGAGATATTAAGATCCAAGCTTACTTTTGGGCGGAGTCAAACACTAGCATGTTGGGTTTAACGGCTAACATGGTGATAGCTTTATGGGATTCGTATTTCCATAGACCGCTTTGATTTGGATATGAGACGTTTGGTGTGTGGTTTGTTTGTTAAATTCTTTTGGCTCTTGTTCCTTTGTTCTCTTCTTTGGGAAATCGTTTCCAAACTCGATCTCTCTTTTTTGCCGTTTGTTAAGTATCTCTTTTTCAATGAATTTTTTCCTTTTGACCGATCAAAAATAAAATAAAAATCGATCTTCCGAAATGCGTTGTTGTAATCCATAGTATCGTAATCTAGATCAAATTGTGGTGCACTGGTTTGTTTCGCCGGCTCTTTTGGGGGAAGAGAGATACATATGTATGCTCCTACAGCCAGCCAGGACATGAGTTAATTATGTGAGACACAGTGGACCAATGGACACTGACTGTTTTGTGGTTAGTTATTTACCAAAGGCAAATAGTTGAAGGCCCTTTTTGAATCAGTCTCGAATCTTTTGATCGGTCTTATTCGGATAGTTCTTTGCCGAACTTGTGGTTTTTCCACTGGGTCCATCTAATTAAGTTCCTGTTTTTTCTTGTTCTAGTTACTAGTAGAGGTTTACCTGTCTCTTGACCTTGACCAAAAGTCAAACCATTTTTTTTCCCTCACTCCTTTTTGAACATTACCGGTATTCTCTGTCATCTGTACCAAGGGAATGTGCAAATTACTGAATTAGCATTTCTGACTATGAAATAGACAAATGAATAAACAAAAAGTCTTTATAGACAGCGCAAAGAAATCGTCTCACACCCATAACAAAATTAATGGGTCTCATAGCATTCAACTGGGATTTATCATTTCCCAAAATCATTCTCTTTTCTAAGGTGCATAGTTTTTTCACGGTTAATTAAAAAGCATTGATATGCAATTAGGATGGGTAAATGTACAGAATTGATAGTCATTTCAGCCATACAGGTCAAACAAACAATAGTCGAGCGGTCATAGTCCTACACCTACTGTTATTTAGTCCAACGACTGTTGTTTGTTCAATCCAACAGATGTTAAGAACCTGTTCGGTTCAAGATTTCCAAATTAAGGAATCCAATTACAGGGGAATCCTTTTCCTAGAATGCATTCCTTGAGAAAAAAATAATGTTCGGTTGAGCTAATTGGATTACCTGGTAATCCAAATTTTTAATACACCTGCAGTTTAGGATTGAAACACTCTAACTGATTTTAGCTAATGTGAAATTTAAAAAAGAGAGATTCAGACAAAACTAAGATAAAATTAACCAGTTCAACTGCTTAATAGTGTCAGATTTGCACTTGTAGTTTCACCACTTTCAGCGATTTCTATTACTAGGGTTAAAGGTTAAAAATGAATTTACTGGTTAGAGAAGAGGGAATTGAGCTTTAAGTTTTTGGGAATACTGCAATTCAATAGTGTGACAGATTCTTGTAGATAAGACCTAGGATAACATTCTACCATGGAAGATGAATACCGAGTTGGTGTTTTTTTTTTTCTCCCACAGAAAGAGACGAAGTCGACATAAGAAAATTTATTATAATAAAAAGGACATTTTTGTCATTTCAAAGAAAAAAACCTTAATTCTCTGGTATCGAATTCAATTCCACTCCTTAGCTGATGCAATCAAAAACATAATATTTTGGGGAATCCGATTCCTGGGTAATTCGATTCTGAGCCAATTCAACTTGTTCGTTTGGGAGAATTGGATGGATTCCTTTGTAATCGGATTCCCGACCCTCCAATTACCTCGAAACGAACGCGCTGTAATAGTTCAATTAAATGAAGAATTTTGGTTTAATCTAATAGTGATAATCTTAGTGAAAGCTTATATTTTAATAGTAAAACTTAGTTAAGATATAAATTCTACGTACAAGATAATAAAATGATATCTATCGGTATCGCAAAAGTGATCATAAAGTAATTCAAGGTTCTTATATTTATTTCGGAATTGGATTAAGTTTTTAATATATAATTTATCGGAGAATATCGATTTTGTGAAACTAGAAATTATAAGAAAATAAAGTTTGATAGGTAAATTAGATGGTTTGATTAAAAAAAAAATCAGGATACAACTAAATGGAACAAAGGGAGTGACCATTAGAAAACAAAAAACATAAATAAAGAGACCAAAATCCCGAAACCTAGATTAGCAACAAAAAAAAAAAAAAAAAAAAAAATCGTCAGTAGGAAAAGATTCGTTGAAAAAGAGGTACTTAAGGGATAGCTCAACCCAATAAATACAACCAAAACAATAAAAGAAGACCGCATTTACAAAGAGTCAAATGAAAGTAATAAAAAACATGTGCTAATAGTCTCATATCTAACTCAAAGCGGCCGATAGAAATTCGAGTCCCATAAACCTATCACCATGTTAGCCTTTAAACCAAACATTTTAGTATTTGACTCCGCTCAAAAATAAGCTTGAATCCTAATATCTTTAATTATATTTTCGAAATTTCTCTTTTTGTGATTGAAAATTCTAGAGTCTTTTCTTTCCATATGCACCACCATATTGCAACAGGTAAATTGTTTCATATATGGTCTTTCATCACCCCAATCGTGACTCCAAGATTTTATCATTATGGAGATATTAGTATCGTAATTCCAATTGAAATTGCATCCTTCAAAATAATAATCTCAAATTCTCTTTATTCGCCAACAATCATAAAATAAATGGGCACTTGCTTCATCTTCTTCTTCACAAATTTTATTTTTTTTGAGGGAAAAAGTTATATTAGAAAAAGTTGGACCGGCCAACAAAAGACAAGATCAAAGAGCAGCTCTCTACAACGAAAGACTGCTAAAAGAAAAAATACATACCCAAAACATGATTTGCTGAGCAGACAAAACAATGTCAGCAAAACTCATGATGACAGACTGTGAACCAGGCTTCATAAGCAAACTAAAGTCAGCTTCATAACCAGGCTTCATGAGGTCAGACACATGTCTGTAACAGACTGCGGAGTGATTCAAGAACAGTAAGCATGAACCAATTACTGCTCACCCCAATAGACACAGTGAATCAAAACTACAGGTTGGAATAGAGGAAAACGAACTGTTGCTGAACGCCCAACAGTGTCATACTGTCATATACATTAGAGTATCCCAGCTACTCCAAATTGAACTTGGAATAACAAACTTAAAAGTGTTTGTATCACAGGACCAAAGAACTAAAGTATTTTTCACCAAATCTATCAACTCAGTGTTGTTCTTATTCCTTCCACTATAATACCGATTAAGTCTTTCCTTCCACAACAGCATACTGCATATGGTAAAATTTCCCAGACTTTTCTCCCTCTTCCTTGCAAAACATTAACAGACCAAGCATCGAAATGATCCTGCAAAGTTCTCGGCATAAGCCATGAGATCTTGAAAGCCTTGATAAAGTAATCCCAGACCTCGAAAGAGAAGGTGCAATGCATTAGCCGCTTAGTATTGCACAATAAACACAAATCACTTTCAACTTAAATGCCTTTGTGGCTCAGCATAACTCTCGTAGGTAATGCATTCTGAAATCCATCCCACAACATGAAACAGACCTTATTCGGAATATTTGCTTTTCCAAATAAACTGGTGGAAATTGCACTGCTCTAACTTCCTCACTAAAGCATCGTAACATATTTTGGTACTGAATTCATTCAATATGTTCTGCTCATCCTCCTCATCTATTAACTCCAGAACTTGACCAATGTCCCTCCTTAACAGATCCCACTCCAATTGTTCATTGGCATTAAGATTTTTCTCGAAGTTCCATCTTCATTCATTCCCATCAATCATCTCATCCACAAAAATATTCTTGTATTTAACCACCAATGTTATCCCTATATCCACTGATATATCACCTAAAAAAAAAACTTAATACTTCTTCATGAAATTTGTCACCTCCTCCTGATTTATCTCCTAGAAATCATCACCACCTTCTACCGTCGTCTTACAACCACAAAAAAAAAAAAAAAAAAACTTCATCCTGATACCCCAAAGCAACCCTTCTTTGCTAATTCTACAAACAACCTCTGGTTGCCATTATCGCCACCACAACCAATGCCATACTACCTTTGTCTAAATCACCTCCACCTTAAGAAGATTTCTTCTAAAATCGACAGCTTAGGGGCGGGACTTGGTTAGGTTAATAGGTTTGTCCAAGCCCGATCCGAGCTACAGATTCCTTGCTCGGATTTCCATTAAATTTTTGGAACCTATGTAAGTCTTTCCCATGGGCGAACCACGATGTATCATGGGTTCCTCTGGTTGGTCGATGAAAGTCTTAATCATCTGCTAGATTTTACAAATTTAAGTAAAATCATTTATTTATTTATTTATTATTTTTTTGTTTTGATCAATCAGCTGGGGTTAAAGGGACATCCCCCTACTGACCAAACCAAAACCAAAAAACACAAAAGAAACCAACTAATTAGGTCTGTACAACTTTCCCTCCTTATCTTTCTTTAAGATAACACACAACTCTAGAGAAAACTCTTCAGGATGAACATTCACCCATTTAGAATAAGGACGAGAATAAATTTGCAGTCATATTCGTCTCACCATAGATGTGAGAGATCCCCAAAATATCAAAATAAGAACGAAACTTGCACACCCTTCTCCATATCTATAGAAAAATCACTAGATACTCTAAGTACTGCTAGATTTACTTCTAAACTAGTTAGTGATACTAGTGAATACCTTATTACTAGTATCCCTAATAATCGTTCTTCTGCTAGTCAAGTGCATGCACCATCATCTAATGAAAATCTTCCACATGATTGCTACATTGTTTACTGCGATGCTTTTTATGATAAAGACACTAATAAATCAGGTATCGGTATTGTTATTTTCAACCAAACAGATGAATGCAAAGGATGCAAGACAGTTGCAGGGCAATCCGTGAATTCCGAAGAGGTTGAATACTTAGCCTTACTTGAAGCTGCGAAGTGGGTTATGTTAGAGCATTGCTCGGTCGAACTCGCAAGCGTTGCTATCTCAAGCTTGTTTGTCAAGTTTAGTTGCCAAAACTATAAGTCTTGATTTCCAGTCTACTTATAGCTAAGTCTCGGATTAGGATAGTAAGTGTAGTTGAGCCTTAGACTCCACGACATTCATCTAATGAAGACGAAGAACTACTCAAGGGAACTTGTGGAACTTCATCAACAAAGAGGTATGTGGAGACTTGAACTTATCTATCACTCAAAAGTCTATACATTATATCTCTTATTTTGAGACAAAAGTCGTATTGCTATATAGACTTCATTTATACACATGTGTTATTTCGAGCCGAGTTTAACTCACTTATCTATGCCTCGAAATATGTGTTGTTAAGCTTTCGCTTTGGCCAAGTTCATCTTTACTAGTGACGAAAGCCATGTTGATTATTTAAATAACTTGAAATTCGCTTTGATGAAAAATAGTTTGTGAATAACAACTATATAACATCCTCTAAGAAAGTTTCAATGATTGAAATGAGAGTTTAGAACATGTAACCATCTTTGGATATAAACATAGTGTGTTCTCACATTTGTGTAAAAGTACAAAACCGGGAACTCAAGGTATGCGTACCCGTACGCGTACTGGCGGTTGTTGGAAATCCGGGTGAGTATGCGTACGCGTACGCATACTAGCGGAAAGTTCACGTCCGTGAATTTCTGCTGGAGTTGAGAATGAAAAACAAACTCAATCCGGTTACTTAAGTATGTGCACCCGTTTGAGTACTTAGGTAGGTTACTTTCTAAAATCGGTTTGTTCATGAACTAAAACATTTATATAATAAGGAATGCAATCTTTGCAAACCGTGGGTATAATGTTCATGTTTTTATTCGAGTGAATCAAAATCGATTTTGCTTCAATTGTGTCTTGTATACTTTTATAAGATCTAAGCAATTAAACAACTCTCTAACTAGTTCATTTGAGTCACTTGAACTAGTTATGGTGAAGATGAATAAGGTTGATATGAAAGTGCTCATATGGCTAACCATTGGTTAATGATAGACGCATTATTGTGTCTAATATGTCTCAATTGTATATATTGTTAGTGTTCGATTTTGTATTTATTTTGTTATTTTATGTCTTTGTAGGTATTTTTAGAGAAATAAGCTCTTGCGGCAAAATTGGCTCGAAAAGTGGTGTTTTACACCCCAGGATAGAGTACTAAAGGCACCCCAGAAATGCACCGGAAGCACCCCAGAAATGTGTCGGAGGAACCCCGGAAAAATTACTATCTACGCCCAAAAATTCCTATTTGCACCCCATAAGACAAGTGCTAAAGGGACACCCGTGCAGGATTAGGGGGAGGACATGTTCTTCTCAAATTCAAAAAATGAATTTTGGCGGGAAAATATTTTCATTAACAGCAGAATTTCAATCGGATATTTGGACGTGATTTAGTGAGATTCAATCCCTTAAACTTAGTGGGTAGACGTGATATGACTATAGAAAGCTAGTATGGGTGATTTTATCGATCAAATTTGGCTGGATAACTTGTTTTAATCCAAACAGGGAGTTGGAGGAAAAACATGAGCTTGCATGAGTTGTGAGAAATTTAAACGTGTACTGCACGTGCTTGGAAGATTTAATCGATATTATAGAGCGTGAAGAATGTATAGAAGGAAATAAATACAGCTGCAGATGCGTGAAAATCAAAATCAATGAAAAAAAATGGAAAAAAATATACCCGAGTAAAAGAAGATTATTTGTAGTTAATGGAGGAGATTCAATGTCGAAATTATGTATAAATAGGTTCATAGGATCACATAGAAGGGGGGTAGAGAGTTTGGGGTCGAGAGGAGAGCTCAGGAGGCGTGAATCAAGAGTTTTCAGAACTCTGTTGTTGCTGCTGCTGCTGCTCGTGAAGAACAGGGAAACAGCGACGGTTTCTTCAACTGGTTGTAACAGTTTCTTCAACTGGTTTGCAACATTTATCTTCGTTGTAACAGTTTCTTCAACTGGTTTGCAACATTTATCTTCATTGTAACAGTTTCTTCATCATCTTCTGCAACATTTATTTTCATATTTGTAACGATTATCTTCATCATAACAGTTGAGAGTTGAAACAGTTGGTCTGTAACGCACCTGTGCTGTTGCAGATTTCCTGTTTCATTATTTTCTCTTCTTGTAAACACTTTTTGAGCCATGAATACATATTTTGAGTGTGTTTTCGACATGATGAGTTAAACCCCAACACTGGGACGACGGAGGAGGCTGAACTTCATACATGGGTAAATTTATTTTTATTCTTTTTATGACTTTTGCATTAAAATTAATTGAAATATGATTTGATTAAATTGGTTGTCATTTGATTAGATGGGTCATGCTTAGCTTAGGTGATTTGATGTCCCATGCTTAACATTTACAATCAATGTTTTGAGAATCTACCTTGGCAAAAATAGAGTCCATGTTTATATTTCTTGAGCTAAAATTGTTGAGAATAAATAAGTGAACCTTATGTTATAAAGATTGGCTAAATCCTTAGTCCCAGTACCTCTCGCCCATTGTTAATAGTCTTTGTATATATTTATTTATTAATTTTAAAAAACTCGAATCTTCACAAATCTGAACGAACCCATTCTTACCACTATTTAAAATTGCATCAGTTAACTATTGTTGAACCAACTAAGTGTACACGTTTAGGTACGGTTACCCAAACCTAAATGAAAGTGTATTTCATTTGTGTATAACAAGCTAAGTTCGATCTAACGGTTGAAAGATATTAGCTTGAATCTAACAAGGTTTTCATCTAACGGTGAATATTGAATGCTTTGTTACCAAGGTAACTTATATTGCAAACCCTGATTTGGAGACTATATAAAGGAGAACTCTAGCAACTGGGAAACCTAATCCCCACACCTCATGTGTGATACTAGTTGTATAAGCTATAGTCGATTCTCCTTTAACCTTAGGTTTTTCACGAAACCCTGTAGGTTAACGACTTAAAGACTTCATTGGGATTATGAAGCCAGACCCAACTATTTTCTCTGTAGTTGCGTGATCTGATCTTGCTGTTTCTATTGTGTTGAGTACAATCGTAAGATTGGCTTGAGATTGATATCTCCGATAGGAAAGATAAAAAAGTAATCACAAACATCTTCGTCTCATTGTTTGTGATTCCACAATATCTTGTTTCGTTAATCGATTAAGATTATTGTGAGGTGATTGATAATTCTAGGTTGTTCTTCGGGAATATAAGTCCGGGTTATCGATTGGTTAATATTCACAACAGACGGAACAAAACTCGTATGTTTATCTATGGGAGACTGATTTATCTATTCTATAGACTTTTCTGTGTGAGACAGATTTGTTTATCAAGTCTTCGACTTTGGGTCGTAGCAACTCTTGGTTCTGGGTGAGATCATCTAAGGGAATCAAGTGCGTAGTATCCTACTGGGATCAGAGACGTAAGGAACACAACTGTACCTTGAATCAGTGTGAGATTTATTAGGGTTCAACTACAGTCCAGACCGAAGTTAGCTTTGTAGTAGGGTAGAGTCTGTAGCGGCTTAATACAGTGTGGTGTTCAAATCTGGACTAGGTCCCGGGGGTTTTCTGCATTTGCGGTTTCCTCGTTATCAAAACTTCTGGTGTCTTTGTTATTTCTTTTCCGCATTATATTTTGTTATATAATTGAAATATCACAGGTTGTGCGTTGAATCAATCAATTGGTAAATCCAACCTTTAGTTGTTGATTGAAATTAATTGATCCTTGAATATTAGTCTTTGGTACCGTTCAAGTCATTTCTCTTGTATTCAATCAGGCTCGCAAATTCCTATTTGTTTGAGTGTGGATTGAATCGAGAAATTGAGATATAACTCTTTGATATACTTTTATTAAGATTGAGTCTGACTGTCTAGTTGGTTCTCTTAAAAGTATATTGGAGTTAGTCCATACAGATTGCTAAGCGAATATTGGGTGTGGTTGTTATACCCCCCGTTTTTTCAATTGGTATCAGAGCAGGCAAACACGTTCAAGACCTCATAAGTCTGTGATTGTAACGATCTGACTCTATGGAAAAAAATTCTATCTCCATAAACGTTCCACCAGTCTTCGATGGCTCAAACTACTCATGGTGGAAAATCGCTATGCGTGCCTTTCTTCAAGGTCGTTATTTTCAAACATGGGTACGTGTTGTTAATGGCTATGATCCTTCGGTTAATATAGAAGGCGATGTATTTATACCTAAGGATATTGGTAGATATAGTCCAGAAAAAATCCTTGCTGCAAAGAAAATTTCTGACGGCTTAAATCCTATCATACATGCCATTACCCCAGATCTTCAGCATCATGTGACTACATGCACGAAGTCTAAAGAAGCCTGGGATATCTTAGAAACTGTATTTGAAGGGAATACCTCTGAAAAGGAAGCTAGGCTTCAACACCTATGTTCCGATTGGGAAAACCTTCGTATGGTAGATGAAGAGTCATTTGATGAGTTTAATCACAAAGTGTCTGAAATTGTTAATGCATCTTTTGCATTGGGTAAGACTATTCCTGAAAAGGACATTGTGATGAAAATTCTCAGATCACTGCCATCTAGATACGATTCTAAGAAGCATGTCATCGTAGAAGGAAATAACCTTGATACTCTTTCCAGAAATACTCTTGTTGGAAAGCTAAAGATTTTCGATCTTGAACTATGTCAAAGAGAAAAACATCGCTTGCTAGCCAACTTTGTTGCTGCATCTGATAAAAAATATCAACGTCCTAAATTGATTGATACAAATGAGAATTGCTTTAATTCTACTCTTTCACTGCTTATACAACAGTTAAAGAAGACTCTCAGACAGAGTAAAAGAAAGTCTCAAAAGAAAGATCTCTCAATCAATAAAAGGGAAAGAATAGTTCAGAAAATCTATGAAAATGAAACTTGTTACAAGTGCTATAGAAGTTTCCATGATACTTCCAAATGTTCTGATGAGAAGTTTAGTGAGTTAACTAAAGCATGGATGGCTACTCTAGATAACTGTCCTAAGGAAAATATCTGTGGAAATTCTCTTAACTTCCTTGCTGATAATCATACTTGTCCTCCTAACAGTCCTGACTATTCCATTATATACAATCTTACTTATCCAAAAGAGTTTCAACTGGAAAAGGAAACCTTAATTAAAAGGATTGATGATCGTAAATGTCAACTGCGGATTTTAAGACAAGAAATTGTTGTCTCTCTCAATTATGATACTACTATGATACATCGAACTTCTTCGATTAACTCTTCTAGGATCTTTCAGTAAGTAATTCCTAAATCTATATCATTCTCAAGTTATTCTGATGATTTAGAAAAATACAAGGGCATACCGAATAATTTGGTCCTCGTGTGTAGAAATAAGGATCATCCAGATACAATGTGCACAAAGTATCAAGAAAATCTCTCCTCTGTTAAACCTTGTTTTCAGAAGATGAGAAGGAAATCTCCCAAGAAACGTTCATCTCTTACAAAAGAGATTTTCAAAGTAATTCATAGTTTACGAAAATCAACAGACAAGGTATTCAAAACTGTGCTGAAAAGGAAGAATGATGCACAAAAAGGACAGAAACAAGGAATAACAAATACTTCTTCTCCTCATAAGAAACCGCACAGTCCTGCTTTGGATTGGAGAAATTACAATCTGTAATAAGGTTTAAGATGGTTCTTGTAGTTATCTCTCTTGAACAAGAACCATAATCATCAAGAGGATTGTGATGAAATATTTATGATGTTTCTCTAATTTGTTTAGGTTCTTCTTGTAACGCATTTTTGAGCCATGAACCGTTTCTGTACAGAAACGGCTTTTTCCTATAAGACCTTTTACTGAGGATAACCAAATTATGTTAGGGTTTTGGTCAAAGGTATTTTTGGAAATTTATCCCCTATCTTCCTTATTTTTAAGATGAAGACTTCTTCCAAGAAAGAGCATTTCACTTGTCTTTTCCATCATGTCCTCATCAAGTCTTTCAAGCAAAGAAAATGATGTTTGGACTGTTCTTTTTCCCTCTAAGAAGATTCGCTTTGATTCGTCTGATAGTGAGATGTACCCTGACAAATGTGATTCCTTCCTTGATGGGAATCCCTCTGTCTCTCCTCTTGATAAGCTCTCTTTAACCATGAATCTCGTATTGGAACAAGTAAGTGCCCTGAAAAGTGAACTTGAATCTTTTTCCCAAAGACTTGAAGAAAAGATGGATAACATTGAATCCAGGATTGATCTAATCGAAGATGAGCTTGACGAATATAAGGAATATGAGAAGAGCATTCAAAGTAAGTGAAATGTTTTATTGGAATTGTTTTTATTGAATAAATGTCTAGGAAACTTCTTATGAGAATTTATTCTTGTGTTTTAAGAAGGATAACTAGGGTTTGGAATAGCCATTATTGTGAGTACATATAGCTATTTCCAACGATTTTCATCTTGCAATGTTTTTAGATTTATTTGTTTAAATTCTAAAGTTGATTTGGAAGATGATTTTGCAGTATTAATCTTTATGGTTTTATATATTTAAACTTGTTATGGGATATATGTGTTTGCGTCCGTGAATTGTGATTGTCCCATACGTGGTCAAAAGTTAAGCCTTTTATGTCATTATGCAAATATTGATGGAAGAAAGAATGAGCTTTTGTTTACAAAGATTAAAGTCTATTATATGTCATAGTGCAAATAGTGATGGAAAATAGAATGAATCTTTGTTTATTCCGCAGTATTGATCTTCCCAGATCCATATTTTTTATGTAAATATTGTGCAGCTCCGTAGGTTTTCTTATGTGAGCATATCCGATTAAATTAATCATGGGTTCTCTTGTGGTTAATTTAATTGAGATTTTTGGATACAAATTCATATTTTTATGTGATTTGTTAATGTCCAAAGAAATCCTTCTTTTCTTGTGAAAGCAAGGTCGCTTTTGTTGTTCTTTCGGGATTGACATTTTATGGGGGAGAGTTCTTAATTGAACTTGTGCTTAATTGCCAAATCTTTGTGGGGAGTGCGGCTGTGGAATATTATAGAGGTTATCTTGTATCTTTATAAACTCCTTGATGAATGTATTTAGTTTCGGCTATATGATTGCATCTAAAAAAGTTGATATGTGCTTTTCTTTTGGTCATGAAGTGTCTCTATGGAAATTTCATTAGGATCCCACTAATTTTCGTACCTTTGCCAATTATATTGACAAAAAGGGGGAGAATTAATGTGTAGTTCGCACTACAAATACATATGGTTTTCGGATCATTATGTAAGGGGGAGTGGTTTTCATGTGAGATGGAGTATTGACTAAGGGGGAGTGATATATATCACCATAGTATTGTTGTCAAAGTTGTGATACAATTGAACTTTGATGTTGTGTAATAATACTATGACACTGTATAACAATGATTGAGAGCTATTGTTTTCTCATTGTTATGGCCACGGATCTTCAACAACGATGATGCTGAATGAAATACCTTTGGAATCATTGGAGTACTTGGAAGTGACAAAGATTTTGAGTAATGTTGAAGAACCAAGGAGATCAAACATTCGGAAGAGAAGCTACAAAGTTTATTTATTTTGTATTCCATATGTATTGATAGTTTTGTCACTAAAATTGACAAAGGGGGATACTGTTAGAGCATTGCTCGGTCGAAATCGCAAGCGTTGCTACCTCAAGCTTGTTTGCAAAGTTTAGTTGCCAAAACTATAAGTCTTGATTTCTAGTCTACTTATAGCTAAGTCTCGGATTAGGATAGTAAATGTAGTTGAGCCTTAGACTCCACGGCGTTCATCGAATGAAGACGAAGAACTACTCAAGGGAACTTGTGGAACTTCATCAACAAAGAGGTATGTGGAGACTTGAACTTATCTATCACTCAAAAGTCTATCTATTTTATCTCCTATTTTGAGACAAAATTCGTATTGCTATATAGACTTCATTTATACACATGTGTTATTTCGAGTCGAGTTTAACTCACTTATCTATGCATCGAAATATGTGTTGGTAAGCTTTCGCTTTGGTCAAGTTCATCTTTACTAGTGACGAAAGTCATGTTGATTATTTCAATAACTTGAAAATCGCTTTGATGAAAAATAGTTTGTGAATAACAACTATATAACATCCTCTAAGAAAGTGTCAATGATTGAAATGAGAGTTTAGAACATGTAACCATCTTTGGATATAAACATAGTGTATTCTCACATTTGTGAAAAAGTACAAAACCGGGAACTCAAGATATGCGTACCCGTACGCATACTGGCGATTGTTGGAAATCCGGGTGAGTATGCGTACCCGTATGCATACTAGCGGAAAGTTCACGTCTGTGAATTTCTGATGGAATTGAGAGTGAAAAACAAACTCAATCCGGTTACTTAAGTACGCGTACCCGTCTGCGTACTTAGGTAGGTTACTTTCTAAAATCGGTTCGTTCATGAACTAAAACATTTATATAATAAGGAATGCAATCTTTGCAAACCGTGGGTATAATGTTCATGAAATGATTCGAGTGAATCAAAATCGATTTTGCTTCAATTGTGTCTTGTATACTTCTATGAGATCTAAGCAATTGAACAACTCTCTAACTAGTTCATTTGAGTCACTTGAACTAGTTATGGTGAAGATAAATAAGGTTGATATGAAAGTGCTCATATGGCTAACCATTGGTTAACTATTGTTGAACCAACTAAGTGTACACGTTTAGGTACGGTTACCCAAACCTAAATGAAAATGCATTTCATTTGTGTATAACAAGCTAAGTTCGATCTAACGGTTGAAAGATATTAGCTTGAATCTAATAAGGTTATAAGCTAACGGTGAATATTGAATGCTTTGTTACCAAGGTAACTTAGATTGCAAACCCTGATTTGGAGACTATATAAAGGAGAACTCTGGCAACTGGGAAACCTAATCCCCACACCTCCTATGTGATACTAGTTGTATAAGCTAGATTCGATTCTCCTTTAACCTTAGGTTTTTCACGAAACCCTGTAGGTTAACGACTTAAAGACTTCATTGGGATTGAGAAGCCAGACCCAACTATTTTCTATGTAGTTGCGTGATTTGATCTTGTTGTTTCTATCGTGTTGAGTACAATCGTAAGATTGGCTTGAGATTGATATCTCCGATGGGAAAGATAGAAAAGTAATCACAAACATCTTCGTCTCATCGTTTGTGATTCCACAATATCTTGTTTCGTTAATCGATTAAGATTATTGTGAGGTGATTGATAATTCTAGGTTGTTCTTCGGGAATATAAGTCCGGGTAATCGATTGGTTCCTGTTCACCTTGATTTATCAAAAGATGGAACAAAACTCGTTGGTTTATCTGTAGGAGACAGATTTATCTATTCTATAGACTTTTCAGTGTGGAACAGATTTGTTTATCAAGTCTTCGACTTTGGGTCGAAGCAACTCTTGGTTGTGGGTGAGATCATCTAAGGGAATCAAGTGCGTAGTATCCTTCTGGGATCAGAGACGTAAGGAAAGCAACTGTACCTTGAATCAGTGTGAGATTAATTAGGGTTCAACTACAGTCCAGACCGAAGTTAGCTTTGTAGTAGGGTAGAGTCTGTAGCGGCTTAATACAGTGTGGTGTTCAAATCTGGACTAGGTCCCGGGGTTTTCTGCATTTGCGGTTTCCTCATTATCAAAACTTCTGGTGTCTGTGTTATTTCTTTTCCACATTATATTTTGTTATATAATTGAAATATCACAGGTTGTGCATTGAATCGATCAATTGGTAAATCCAACCTTTGGTTGTTGATTGAAATTAATTGATCCTTGAACATTGGTCTTTGATACCGTTCAAGTCATTTCTCTTGTATTCAATCAGGCTCGCAAATTCCTATTTGTTTGAGTGTAGATTGAATCGAGAAATTGAGATATAACTCTTTGATATACTTTTATTAAGATTGAGTCTCACTATCTAGTTGGTTCTCTTAAAAGTATATTGGAGTTAGTCCATACAGATTGCTAAGCGAAATATTGGGTGTGGTTGTTATACCCCGCTTTTTCAGGTTAAAGCAAGAAGCTACAACAAAATATGTTTTAGAAGTGATGCTAAAAATGTTGTCTCCTTTTTGAATAAATGTATGGATCAGATTAGCTGGTTCAACAACTCTATTTAAAGGATTGTCTCTTTATTTTAAGTGATCTTGGTTTTGTTTAATATGAGTTTGGTAATAGAAATTTTAATGTCTGGGATGATAAAGCAGCTAAATATAAGTGGAAGATTCAATGTATCGGCGAATGGTTGGACAGAAATCCTCCATCTGACCTAAATATGATGTAATCTTTCTATGTATCAGTATATCTATCTTTACTAACAAGAGAAAAAAAAAAATAACATGGTCACCTAGCTCATCTGGTCATACCCGTTCCACAGAAGTTTCATGCGCTCCAAGAAGTCCCAAATTCGAGTCCCCGATGGTGCAATATTACAGAGTTTGACATGGAAGGTAGAATTAGCTTCCCCCTTGAGACATAATCACAGTCTATCCGCTTCGGCCCCTCTATCCGCTTCGACTCTCTTGGTTTGGTTCCTCATGAGGCTCGCTGGTAGGCTAACACGGCAACCTGTTCAACTAATGTAGTAGTACGTTGTTGGAGCTTAGCTTGTTAGGCTTCCAACTAGTTAACGTAATAATACTATTTATCTAATAGAAAAAAATTACTCCCTCTATCTTTTTTATCTGTCCTAATTTCTACTTTGGTCTGTCTTTTTTTATCTGTCCGCTCTGTTTATAGACATACTTTTCCCTTAAACTATCAAATATACCCTTTATTTTTTATAATTATAAAATCATTTTTAATATAAACTTAATTCAAAATCTTAAATATTATCACCATATATAAGGAAAAAATCTACTCAATATCTTTATATTAATTGTCATTCCCTTTTTGAATAAATTTTTTTATGGATAGTTATAAAATTCCTAATAAAACTTCTATTTATTCTTACATCCCGTTCTAATTATGGACTCCATAATAAAAGCAGTATGAGTTTGTTTTTATTTTCTTAAAATATTTCCTAAACTAATAATACTATCCAATTCATAATTTTTAATACGATTAATTTTAGTTTTGGTAACAACATAACATTAAATAGGGTTAGTCACGACATTTTATAGGATTTCCTTAATATCTTGACAAAGTCAATTAGGACCGTTAATTTGAGACGGAGGGAGTACACAATAATAATAATAATTTTGATAAAAGACCTTATTTGCTTGTTGCCAGGCTACCTGCTACCGACGTGTAAAAGACCTTATTTGCTTATGATAATAAAATGCCTCTCACGGCGCTTTTATAATCTAAAGACTTAAAGGACTAGACAAATAAAGCTCTCACGTTGAACGGTAAGGAAACCCTCACTTTCTATTGGTCGAAATAGGTCTTTTTTGAGTTTTGTGAAACGAGCGTTTTGGTGAGGACACTTGGAAAGGTTTTATTGGCATACGTATGTCTTCTAAAAGTGAAAAAAAAGAGAAAAAAATCGCACTGGACTAAAAGAATGAAACCCAAAGATGTTTGCTCTCTTTGGTAAGTAATCTATGGCTTCAGAATTTTACTATGATTTTAATTCGATTTCCTTCTTAATAATAACTTAGCTTAATTGTTTGAGAACGCGTATATAACTATTGGAAAAATAATTGTTCCTTAATGATTTTTTTGGATTCCTAATGTAGTCACCGTTTTCACTATTGATTCCGGCTTGGAGTATGGCGAAATTTCATATTAAATCTAACTTTATTAACCGTAATTGTATCAAGGGTGGATCTGTTTTTAGTATCATGATTTTTATTTTTGATAGCAAATATCTAAACATAGCTCCAGAACATTTAATTATAAGCTAGCTGATTAGTTTTCGCTAGCTGTGTGGCAAGATTGGTTAGGTATGGTTGGTTGTTGTTGATGTATATCACTGTCTTTCTGAGTAGTTTCTGGTATTGTGAGATAAGATGTGTACTCGGTGAATGATTCGGTATGGATGGGTCGTAGATTCGATGATGGATTGGCGTGCCAGTGAATTTTAGCTTGGTATGTATACTTCTTACTTTCGGTTTACATACAATATTATTTCGATGTTTGAACACTGTTTTAAGTACTTAGGGTTTGAAATTCGGAACTCTTATTCTTGAACCTATATGGTGTTGGTAAGTGTACGTATGTGGTGATTGGTGGTGGTTGTGAGGGTGAGTGGCGTGTTTGGTGGTGGTGTTGGTAAATATGTGAGATGCTAGGACAAACCTTCTTAGCACTGACTGATATCACGGCCGTTGTTGCTCTAGGTTGACATACGGTCTTCAGTAATAAAGATGGTAATCTACTTTATTTTTATACAACCTATTTGTGAAGAAGTCCCAATAAGTCTGATGATTCAAAATAAAAAGGTATAGATAACCATTCTTTTGATGCAAAAGGTTGACACTTGACAACACTTAATTTAAATCAGAATAATGGGGTTAGAGCGATTGAATCATAGCACCGCAAGTGAAACATTGTCACTAAGAAATGGTTTTACCGTGATTCGGATATAACTCTTTGTGTCAACCATAAACCATGTACTATACGTATAACCAGGGGCTTTATTTTGCAGCCTGGGGATTCTTACATCCACTTTTCTCTATAAATTGTTGTCAATGATCAAACGATCTGTTTATGTGTTTGAAGGGAAGAATTTTGCAAATGGACCTGAACTTGATATTTGACCGGATATGCCCCAGAATTTCTATAATAATAACGGTAACACTGTATCTGCTACACTAATTAAATCGATTCAATCCAGTTTGTTAGTATTGAGTTTGCCCAGTAATATTTTATAATACCGAAAACTTTACAGTTACAAGCACGGGTTATGGAAAATTCTTCTGTAGGGACATTTCCTATTGCAGCATCTACTGGGTGGATGGAGCCTATTGTTCTAATATAGTTTTTGTTTTCTCCCAAACCTTGGGGTGGATAACACTCCCGATCGACGGTCATAACCCTTATGACCCTGACCAAACATAGCTATAGTTTTCGTCTCCACTCTTCCATCATGGCGTAAATTTTCACACTTACTTAATCCCTAACTCACGAGGATGTATGGTGACTTTTGTTACATTTGCATGGTGCATCTATGAAAGAGCTTAACAATTGATATAGTTAGGTGTGAATATCAGGTTCGAAACGAGTACGAAAATAGCTTACTGCATCCTTTATCTCATGTAGTTGTTGTTGCCGAAGAAATTAAAAGAATCAGGTAAATTGCGTTATGGGTAAATAGGTTTTGCCATTAACTGAGTTCCAATTTCCATATTTCATGTGGTAGTAGGCGCACTTGGACCTTGAGTGCACTTCCCTTTCAGTTAAACATGTTCCATTACAAGGTGATCTTAATTTTTGCAGGATTGTCTACAGACTGTTCGCAACAAGTACGGCCTTGGACTTTAAGAGATAATTGGAGTGGCATGCCTTGGAGAATGTGAAAGTAAATACATTAGTGAATTGAAAAAACACATTGTGGTAATTTATCTTTGAAAGTATGACTACTACTAGCACACTGAAAGGACATTGATTTCTTTTTATCGTGCTTATAAATAAATCAATTTGGTGCAACATACGGCTCATTTTCTAACCAATATAATGTTCAAAAAATTTAGGATGCAACAATGAGACACTTTCATCTTTTTTAATTTCTATAGTAAAAGTAAAAGATGAACTCCCTGATATTAGATTCAATATCATCAGCAAGCCTAACCAAGTTTAATGCATTTACCAAAACAATCTTTAAACTATGAAGTTGCTCTTAGATGAGCTTAGTGTTATGCATTCCTAACTCTGATAAGGAATTCGACCTTACTAGCTAACCATCCTCATATGTTAACACCATGCCCGCTATGTAGCACGGGCACAAATTTAAATTTGGTATGCATCGGGCGCAATTAACATCTCCTTACAGTGAAGTGTTACAATTTTCTAAAGTCCGGTGATTAAACCTAACCGGTACTCAAAAATATGGTTAAAAGAAGAAGAAAAAATGCCGGTACGTAGCACGGGCACAAATCTAGTTTTGATAAATAATAATAATGATAATAATGAGGAGTATGCCAGCAGCACAAGCCCCGGTAGAAATCTGTTCGAGCCCATGTTTTTCAGGCCCAAATTTGCCTGGTAAGTAATGCTAACTGTTTCTAACTTTCTGCCCAAAAAAGTTTCCAAGCTCCCTCCTAGTCTTGGATCCTGGTTTCGCCACCAAAAATAGACTTCCCACTTGGTTCGAGTTTAGGAAAATTTGAAAGAAAAAAAAATGTCACATTGTTAAGGCGGGAATCTATTTAAAACACTACTCGACCAATAATATTAGTTCACATTTTCGAAATTTGGATGCATGTGATGAGATTGCATACGTAATGAAATATGTCAGTGGTGTGATAAATGAAAGTCCAGTTATCATGATCTGCTGATCCGTTTCCTTCTCCGCGGCTGCCGCTAGCTACTTCTTGTTGTATCTTCTCCACAGCCCTTGTCTAAAATGTCCTCAGATCCTTCCACTATGCGCCGACCAAAGTGTCAGACCATATAAATCAGGAAGATCCTCTCGTATCATTTTTTAGGTCTTATATTTTTAAGAGGCCCCTTGATTAATTATATCTTTGTTTTTATTGGGCTGTTTTTTTTTTTTTTTGCTCGGTAAATAGAAAGATATATTAAGAAGGAAGGCAATTTACAAAAATTGCATAAAGCAAGCCACCAAACAGAAGAACAAAACAAAGAAACCCTGAAAGCCTAAAGACTACTAAGGAGGGTCAAAAAACAAGACTTTCCAGTTAACTATAATGTCCTGGAGGTAGAAGCTCCTTAAACTACCATAGGCAGAAGCCCAATGAAAAGAGCTGACTTTGGCATCAATAATCACATCTTCCACCCTCCTTTTCTTACTGTTAAAGCAGCGAGCATTTCTTTCAAGCCAGACATTCCAACAAATGCTAGCAGGTAAACATTTCCAAACTGCTTTACCGCTAGTCGAGCCGTCATAGGAAGGCCAACTCTTGAGTAAATCAAGCAAGTTGGTGAAAAGAGGAACCTGAACATTAGCTTGAGCGCAGAAGAAATCCCAAATCTGCTTAGTATAAGTGCACTCCCAGAATAGATGAGCACAAGTTTCAGGCAAGATATTACACAAGGAGCAAAGAGTTGTAGATGGATTACCCCCATAAGCAGCAACTGCACAATTCCGCTTCAGCAAATTATCGATAGTTGGTAACTTGTTAAGCACCAATTGCCAAAGAAAGAACCCAACTTTATGTGGCCAAGCCTTGGACCAAATTTTCTTGCGAGAAAACACTACCGTAGGAGAAGGATCGGAGTCGTTAAGGTAGGCGGATTTAACTGAGAACAGCCCTGTCTTATCACCCACCCACAATAATTCATCATTGTTGGCAAGCTCATAAACTCTAGGGAAAGCAGTATGCAAGGGACCTTGAGTACACCATTTATCCTCATAAAGACGAATTCTATCCCCCTTACCAATCTTGAACTGAGTATACTTGAAGAACTCTTCAGCAACTTTTGAAATGTTACTCCACAAACTGACCCCATGAGAAGCAGTTGGGATTTTTGTTCTCCACCCAGCTTTGGAGAGGGAACTACGTTTCCAGGTAGCTAGCCTAGACTTGCATCTCTCAATGACTGCATCCCATTTCGACTTAGAGAGTGTTTGATCACCTAGAGAAAGACCAAGATAAGTATATGGAAAAGCATCACAGGAGCAACCCAGCACAGCTGCCAAAGAATCCAGATTAATAACTTCCCCAACGGCGAATAAACTACACTTGCTGAAGTTTGTGCACAGGCCTGAAGCAAATTCAAAAGTTAACAACGTGTACTTGAGGTACCTAACTTGCTCGAGCTCAGCGTCTAGGAAAACCAAAGTGTCATCCACGAATTGAAGATGACTAATGGTAGTTCCTTCCTCTTTAACCTTGAACCCACCCAATTTACCAGCTATTAAAGCCTTGGAAATCATAACATTGAGCACTTCAGAAACGAGCAAAAAAAAAAAAGGAGATAATGTATCTCCTTGACGCAATCCCTTTTCACTTGTAAATATAGCTTAGAAAAAAATTTATTGGGCTGTGGAGTATACATTTTTGCACACTTCCAGCTAATGTAATGTCACTTCTCTTTGGATCCTTGTGCAATATTTCTCATAAATCTTACAAAAAAAAACACAACTTGTGTGTCCCTTGAAAGCCAGTCATGTAAACGAACTCCGAGGTTTAATTTGATGCTAGTATTAGTATAAAAAAGTGACGGTTAATTTAGTTATTATAATATCATATGAAGTTGACTCTCTGATCTCTCGGTATGCGAAAGAACATGTGAAAGTCAGAGAAAACATGGAGCCTTGAAGTGCGGCAACGCAAACGCGTATGAAGTTGCATCATGCTATCATCCCTAATTACCTAGCAGCACTCGCATTAACACTCTGCAAAACCTATACATCTACATCTATATAAACCACTCTTCCACTTGCTACTTCTATTCGATCACTTCTCTCTATCTACACTTTTCGATTCTCTTCTTCCTCTTCTTCTTCTTCTTCTTCTTCTTCTTCTTCTTCTTCTTCTTCTTC